>OZ026596.1:322400-357400 GCA_964020085.1 Micromussa lordhowensis | reverse complement strand
AGTTTAATTCAATAGCCTGGAAGAACAAAAATAAACGTATTTTGTAATAAAAGTTGTACAGAACATTACATAATAAACGTGATATCCAAGGCGGGGCAGATGTAGTGAGAACTATTACTAGTTACGAATTCTGCATCTTTACTGATCTGATTTCAGAAGCATAAATTGTTGTTATGTCTAACTGACCATCTGGACAATGTACAGATCAATCAAGGACGCTGGCGCTGTAAATCGTCGAAGAAAAAACATTCGACTTGATCGAGCAAATAGTATCAAACACTGTGATGAAACTAAATCTTCAGACTCTGTGAGAGTATTTAGATAACGAATTGTTAAGTTACCTTTAGCTGATTAATCTATGAATTCATTATTTTTTTAACGCGTCTTCACTTCGCTCAGTCGTGTAGTTATAAGTAGCTCTATAACTAAGTTAGTTATAAGTATGTTACAAGTAGTCAAGTAACTGAAAACCCTTGTAGGGAGTTGCAATAAAGTATGCCTGTATGTATGTTAAGTAATGGTGCAGTGTCGAATGGATGTGAATGGGTAACTTCGACCCGAGCCTCAGTGACCTGAAAACTTGGCCAAAACATCCGAGTGGCAAGAAAAAGAAACTACTGTTGACGGCTGATACAACATCACGGCTGTACATGCACGGATTCAGAATTCACGTGTCACTTGAGCGGATTACATAATCTTGAGCTTACCTTGACCCGGGTTTGCGTTCTTAAGTTAGAATTTAGTTCAGTATAGATTATTTCATGACAGGTTCTTACATGTAAGCTCGGATCAAATTGGTTCCCGAGTCCACTTTCAACCTTACGCGGACCATGCAGATATCATAGATAGCCAGTTGACACGAGTACCAATTTTATTAAGACGTACCTAAAGTCCTTTGTAATAAATTTGTTTTGATAAGTTTGCGTGACAGGCAAAGTCTGTAAACCTATCTGGCACGAAAATGCCGGATCATGGAGGCGGCCACGTGCTGTGGCATCGCGTGGCATCTTCTGCCTGATCACCGGTACAAATAGCGGGCATAACCTGCGATCATGCTTATTTTACTTTATTTTGCTCCGGAGAGAGAAGCTTCTTCTCCGTAGGAGAGACAAAGGGAATGAAGGCTTCATCACCCGCTACCCAAACTGAAGTCTAGAATCTTTTTCAGCAACACAACGACCAAGCGCAATTGGAGAGAACCCTCTCCGGAGCCATAATACAGACTACAGACTTTTTAACCGTTCATGTGTAGCCCTGCTCTTCTTGGCTGAATTTCCCTGCACTAGAATTCTTCATGGTCAAAGAGCGAAAGTCCTGGGATTCGGATAAATGAATTGTAAATGATGGTATTCAGTGTAAACCTGCAAGGATTAGGAACGGCCCCGTTTTTGTGTTGGAATCTGGAACTCCGACTTAAGGTAATCCGGGATAAGTGTCTACTCTACTACTACTCCATAAGCCAGCAGATCCTTTTGAGCGAGTCAAATGAATTACAATGTTTATTATATTATCAGATAATTATTTTAGATCTGCACTCTGTTTAGTCTCTACTTACATACGTCTGTCACTCAAACTTCATGTCTTTATACACCCCCACACCTCCCCCTCACACCGAACAGTTTTAATTGCACTGCGAAACGGAAGCCAGTTCATGAAGCAAGTCTTTTACCGTTGGAAGATATTGCACATTGCGTCTTCAGCAAAGAACTGCATCGGGTTAACAACATGAGACGAAATAAGAGCAAGACGAGTGCAAAAAACCGAAAGATAACTATTTCTGATGAGCATGCCTTGATTCCAACTGCTATCTCGCAGGAATTTTCTAATCCAGAGGTAAGTTTTTGTTCCTTACACAAATCCCAAGGACAAAGATTATAACTGGACAATAAATCAGTAAAATGGACGCATTTCTATTTGCTGTGCACAGAACTCTCTTTCAATATCTTTTTGCCAATACTTTCGACAGTCGATAGCTTAAAAGTTTCGCAAGTTTAGGAGTAGTTGCAGACAATACAAAATATAGCAAAATATTTATTATAAGGTGACTTTCAAGTACCAGCAGCATATTTATGTTAACACGAAGAGTCTCGCCTGATCAGACAACATAATTATTGTCGGGGAATCTTTAGCCTGTTTATATTTAACCCAGTTAAAAATCATCAAACTTTAATTTGCGAGCGAAACGTGACCAAGCTTCACGACTCGTGGCACTGCGCGTGTACACGACAGACGGTCAGAACTGAGCAAAATAGTCATTGAAAAAATTAGCATAAACAAAATTATAACTTATTATTCAGTGCAGGGACCAGTCGAAACGCAATCGAACCGGAGGAACCGGGGAAAGTCTTTGCTAACAAATCATGTTATGGACTTCAACAGAATTACGTGTTTTTTACTGTTAAAATCTTTTTGAGCGGAGGCAACTAATTTTATGACTGAAGTACAAATAATAATGAGGGTATTGTCAGTAACATCGACCGACAGTTTTCGGTTTTAGACTTTTCCGGGAATGTTTAAATATCAACTTAAAACAGGAGTAAAAGAGAAAAGACAAATTACACGTATAGATGTAGTGAGTTCACGCCGCTTAACAAAAACGTCAGTCCAACCAAGTCGACGTGACCCTCTCAACTACACGCTTTCTTCTCCATTTTACAGTTCCTGACTCAAAGCACGTTATGAGTGTGCTCAACAGTTATCAACATCTGATTTCTCTTTACGATCAAACAAAGGACACCACACTCAATTTCAATCAGCCAGGTGATCGAGAACAAGGGAGAAGAAAATCTTATAATATAATGCGAAGTTTTAACATTGCTACTAAAGATAAACGTTCAAATAAATGGACCACATTGGCAAGGGAGACAACTTTGAAGGTTGCGCAATCTGAAAATAAATTGAAAATACTCATCAGAGAAGTTCAACTTAAAAAGTTACCCTAAAAAACCAGTGACAGACTGTATCAAACAATACAATAACTACTTTATATTTTCACTTCCGTTACGTTTTTTTACTTTCGATTGGAATTTGCTCACTTTTAGGGTTGAGATCTGGTATTGTTCTTTTGAGTTTACGCATTTTCTCGCAAATTGGATATGATCTCAGCGTAGGGTTTGGCCAAAATCAATTTTCACAACGCCTGTGTGTAGGCGAGGCGAGGCGCGGCGAAACAGTACATATATGTTACCAGTTTGTTATGTAAGAGACATTTTAAACTGTAGTGAATTTAGAAAATAATGCGGTATGAAAACGCTGCCGTCGATCCTTTCATGTCTGTGTGCGTGACCTTGGTCCCAAAGAGAATTATCCAGTTTGTTGTTGTCAAGAATGGCCAACGCACCTGATTCTCTATCACGTGGCCTCTATTTTGGCCTTGGGTGGAAAGTAAACAAACCTTGTCCGTTTCGCGGGACAAAGTTCATTTTCAGCCTCTGACTACACGTGAAAACAGTTTGATTCACGCGCCGTTCACATGAATATAGCGCTCTGATTGGCTTATTTTACCGGAAGTAGATTGTGATTGGTCCAACCCCTTCAACGCCCTCTGTACTGCATGATCTTCTTTTGCTGACCTAAGTTCAACCAACACAAAACGATAACAAAAATCCCTTCGCTATCAATAGTTCTCAGAGTTTTTACACGAATAATATAGAGTCATGTACGCTCTTCCTATGTCTCCTCCTTCAACGCCTTCGTCGTCGTGTAAAGAGATGGAAGTAAGTGAGATCGATTGAAAAGTGTTTAACTCAGAAGATATTCATTGAGTAAGCTTATCATTTACGCTCTTTTGTGTTTACATCAGGAGGACTCCAATTCTGTGCTTTCGGATGGTGAAGGTTGTCAAAGTGAAACTACCGAAAACGTCGACTTAGATGCTGTGCAGTCACTTCTCGCTATGAGTCAATGGTCGCCCCCTTACCCAGAAAGAAACACTCCGAGCCCCGACTCTGGTCTTTCTTCTATTAGCAGAAATTCGTCGAGCGCGTCACTGAGTAGTACCACTTCCGTCGAGGATGAACCAGAGAAGGTGAGAAGCATAAAAAATCGCGACTACGTTCACCCCAGAGTTAGTGAGGCGAGTTTCTTTTTCTCTCGATGTATTTGTCATTTATTCAGTTCGTTTTTTTCCCTACAGTTCGATAACAAAGTGAATCAAACTACAGTCGAGCAACCAATTCCTCGTGGCAACTCTGGACTTTGTACAACTGCTGGGAGCGTTTCTTTGGGAGCGATTTCTACGTCGACTGCACCATCAGCTACAGTGTCTGGATTGCCCGTGAAGGTCTTTCAAGGAGGAGTAAATGTGAATCAAGTTTTGCTCACAAACGGCGGAGGCAATCTACCAGCCGGCGCTGTAGTTGTACTTTGCCCCGTGGCCGCAAACGGAACTCCAGCAGGAGTCAGCAACATTTCGCAGTTACAGCAGAGGAATTTTATTGTTACTCAAGCAGGGCTTCTTCCTCAGCTTCAAGGCCAGAATCAACAGGAAAGCGAAGGTGCAAAGAGTCAGACCAATCGCCGAAGAAATCATGTTTGCTCGTTTGAAAACTGTGGAAAAACTTACTTCAAAAGTTCCCACTTAAAGGCTCACATGAGAACACATACAGGTATTTACAAAAATCATCTTTCTCACTCGAATGATGTTAAAAAGTTGGTTCATTTCTGTTAGAGTAACTTTATTTCGTGAAATCCCTTTTCAAGTACTAGGTAAATTTTCAGGGTCGTTCCTGATATCGCGGAATTTTGTCTTAATTCAGTTTGCATGACCAGCCCTGTACACTCCTATGTCGTGCCTGTCATACACCCACAACTGACACATCACGTGAAACAAAACATGTGCTGCGTGATGCGCGAAGCTCTTCGCGAGCGTTTAATTGTACAAAATAAGTAAAAAATTACTGTTCTTGCGTTGAGACGAAATCATTTAGCAACTCATCGAAAGATTTCTGGGTATTTCTTTTTTTTAATCAATTTTTGTTAATTTTTTTGTCCATGGAGTTTTCTTATGTAATACTGCTTCTTCATTTGGTGTTGAATTTCTTCACATAGTTGGAATTTTTTGTTTCTCCTCAGTCCTGAACCCCCAGGAAATAAAGCAGTAGCATCTTCAATATATTTACAATTATATGTGTCTTTTTAGGAGAGAAACCATTTCCTTGCACTTGGGAAAACTGTGACAGGCGTTTTGCAAGATCCGATGAGCTGGCTAGACACAGACGAACTCACACTGGAGAAAAGCGCTTTGCTTGCCCTCTCTGTGGACGGCGGTTTATGAGGTCGGATCATTTGACCAAGCATGCAAGAAGACATATGACAGCCAAAAAAGTTCCAGGGTGGCAATTGGAAATGAATAAATTGAACCAAGTTGCAACAAATATGCAACCAACATCTTTAAGTGTCTCCAATGGCAATGTTATTAACACACAGCCTATTCAGATCACAAGCAACTCTTTGCCAAGCATGGTGTTAGCCCCGTCAAGTATGAGTACAACGACGCATACTTTAGGAACTCTGTCGGTGAATTCATAGTAACAAGAAGCAGAAGTTAAGAGTAGAGCTTTCTGAAAGGGCCAGCAGCTCATGGAAATAGACAAATGCATTGGCATGGTGGAGTTCACAATATCATTACCACCATGCTAGCAAATGAACTGTGTCAGACCAGTATGCAGGACAATGTTGGGTGCAATATTAATACAACTTGCATCAGCCTTTCCAAAAGGCTAGTTCTCGGGGTAAAAGTATTTTTTTTGGTCCTATTTTATCCAAAAAACTGTCATAGTTTTCTTTCAAATCTGATGCCCAGCCATTGTCAATATTTCAGGATACCTATGTTCTGTCCTTGGTCACCAACATGACTTCAATGTATTTTGCTTGTGTCTAATGTGTCTTGTTGGAAGCCATTCTTTTTATTTTTCTGCCATCATGAATGACAGAATCTTAAAAATAGTGACCTGCAGGGCTCGAAATTGCGACCAGCTGGTCGCCAATGCGAGTGAAAATTGAGTGTTGGCGACCAGAATTTTAAGGCGAGTCGCCAGTTGGCGACTTGATTTGAGTCTTGTGTTCACGGAATAAATTTTTTTAAGTAATTAATGTTCAAGTGTGGTTATTAAACTAGAACGAACCTTACCCCTTATCTTGTTAATGTTTCCAGCCTACTAGGAAAACAATTTAGTTTAAAATGAAGCAAAGAATCCTCCACGGACGATAGTAAACATTTAGCGGCCGCCATGTTTTCAGCGGTTTCATCCGACAGCCATACCGTGGGCGCATTGCATAAACACGTGCTTTCCTTTCAGCGTTGAATTTTTCATCGCAGACATGTTTCTTGGAGCGCTGAAAAATCTGGAAAATCTTTTGCAGTCAGGAGAGGAAGAAGACGCAAACAAATTTGTTGCATCATACGCTTTCTTGCATGCAATGGAGGTTAAGTGTTGTTTTCACTTTGTTCACTTCCTGCTTTAGGTAAGATTGTCATGTAGATGTCTTCCAGAGTTTTTTCTTTTGTTTCCACGTTTTAAGTCTTACAAGATCGATTATTTCGACAAGCTCAGGCACAAATTTACTAGAAGCCGAACAACAATGCTAAAACTGAGCCTCTACTGACTTTCTGCTTTTGTACTATTTGGCGACTGAATTTTTGCACTTGGCGACCAGTTTTTTATTGATAGTCGCCAAAAGGCGACTGGGAATTTTTTTAAATTTCGAGCCCTGCCTGGTCTTTTAGTGTGTTTAAAGCCCTGAGGTAAATATTTATGACCTGGCAAGATGTGTTCTGACAAGTTCCAAAGAAGAGTTAATTTATTCATTGTAAATACAAATGTTCATTTATTCTGTTGTCCAATGTTCTGTTATCTGCAGTTTGTCAATATTTCTTGATACTGCTTTATTGTGATAGCAATGTCTGCTTATAAATTGATAAAAAAAATATTAAGTCAAATGCAATAAGTGTAAATAAGCGTACTAGTAAACTTCCTTTTGCTGTGCTTAACATTCAGAATGTTTTAGTTTACAATTTTATGATTAATAATATAAATTATAGGTATTACACATACATATTTTCCTGCAAAGTTTCTCTACAGGTAGTTTAATGTGTGTAGCAGTCTATAATTAGAGAGTTCACGTAGTTTTACTGTTATGTTTACATTATGTCAAAGGTGCAGTCTATCTGAAAACAAATATTGCAATAGTAATTAATATCAAAAATTAAGACAAAAGATTTCACAGATAAATGTAGCAGTTGTTTATCTGCCCATCATTTTCAAAAAATCTGACGAATTCCATACATATAAATTATTTGCAACCCACTTTAGTGAGAGAATATTCCATTGACTATTAAAGACATTGCCTATGTAAATATGAAGAAAATAATTTATACTTTTTTAACGCATCTTCATGCCAAGCAATGTTGTAAATAAAATGCTTTATTAAAAGAATTTTCTGTCCGAAATGATGCTATTAATAATGATTGTGTATGTGCGAACCCTTCCCCCCATTTCCTTACAGTTAATTTATTTATTTTCCGTGGGCGACTGTTTGGGTGTCCCGAGAAAGTTCTTGTCAAGACCACTCGCTTACTCAATTTGATATGTTTTAAAATAGCGATATTTAGGTATTTTAACACTTGGAAACAATATTTTCGTTTCAAAACGGTCCAACCCGTTCTCGCGTTATTTTATTGATTCCAAATTATCATAAACGAACAGAGGGCACTTAAATTTTAACGAGATCGTCAGGGGAACATTGGGGAGTGCTTATGGACTAAAATACTGGGTCAAAATTTATAAAGAAACGATTATTGAATTTACTATGAAAGTTCATCCTCTCGTCACATCAAACCGTTTTCTATAAGAATGTTTTTGGGACCCGAGTGGCGTATTTTCCATATCCTCACCAGTGAGTATATTGAAGACGATTTTCACCGTTGCTTATACAAACAGTCAGTGAAAATGGTGAGCAAATCCAATAGATTAGCAATAAAAAGACGACTAAATGGCTTGAAGATACGAGTTTTATTTTCTCGTGATAAAAAATATTTCACTCACGCGCAGCGCTCGTCTCGAGAATGTTGTTCTATATCTCTGGTCTTCACGTTAGCAGTCACTTCCACAGCACATTTCTTTGGTCGCTGAAAAAGAAACCTTTTTTGATCTGACAGTTCAAAACAGCCTACTTAGGCATGCTTCATAATTTATATGTATGGGGATTAAGGGCTTAATTGCTGATTGTATTATTTTTCGCTTAAAAGCCCTAGTTCAGTTGATATTCCAAATATCCTGGTCAAATGGCTGATTTACGAATTCAGAAGTAAATTTTGTATCATATCACACGAAAGATCTAAGGCAGTTTCAAAATATACCTGGAAGAGAATATACCTGGGTACAACTATTTGCCGAAAATTTACAATTAAGCTTGAAGTGCTCTTTGAGATCTGAGAAGTTTCTTTCGCATTTGTTCAGGACACATGTACATATAAAGTGAGAGTAACACTGGTATTCGACTGGTACTATGATGGGCAGAATATCACAAAATTCGAAAGATTTAGGTACCGAATATTTTTCAATTACTTGTTTGCATGGAAAACTAACTCTACTCATCAATGGCGTCTAATAGAAACACAAATCCAAAAATCCTTTGATTGATGGACAGAAGGATTTTGTCTTTCATTTACACTATCTAGTCTTATCACTCTCATCAGCATGTACATAGGCTTTGATTATTGCCACAGAAACCTTCAAAATAGGAAATGGGAGGTGGACAGAACAAGTCTGTATAAGAGCTGAGCCCAGTGACCCGTCAGGCCGGAGCTTATCCCGGTTTCTGTAGCATGAAGCGACCAGGAATATTTCGACCCCGTCCTTGATGGGATGCTAGTCCATCGCAGGGTTACCCTCAACATTAACTTTGCCGGTACCCATTCATACACCTGGGAGGGGAGGTCGAGGCCATGTGAGAGTGAAGTGTCTTGCCCAGGAACACAACCAAGTCTCCTCGGCCGGAGCGCTCGATTCCGAGTGCACTAACTACGAGACCACGGCGCCTCCACTTGAATGTCCTCTAGTATCCTTTCTTACGCTGTATTTTGGAAATTTTGCAAAACCACCCACCCTACCCCAAACAATCACGAGCTTCCCTTCGGTCATTTCCCTTTCGTTCCCATTTTTTGTTCCATTGCACCGCTTACGCAATCGTAGCGTAAGAATAAACTAGCCAATCATCATGCAGCTCTCACATGGTCTCTCGAGCTCGAGCTCCAACAAAGCTAAGGTTTTTAGTCGAGTGTGTCCATATGTATGTTCTTCTTCACTATTTTTCGTAAAGATTTCAAGGTAAAACAGTCACCATTCCGCGTTTAAAAGAGGGAAGAGTTGTCTGCTGCGAGCCTGCTGTGAAGGTGAGTCGTTTTTTTCCCCAAATTAAGTCGATTTTCTAGTAGTTTCAATGCCATACATCTACTAGGTACTAGAGCCATGTTGACTGAAACAATGGCGGTTCAATCAAACTTTCTCTCGCGTATTTTAGGGCGGCCACACTGCGAAGATCTACTCTAACTGTCCAGAAGCTGACTTCTTGAAGAAGGAAAAGTTCGAATTCACCTTCAACGTGGATTCCGACCCTAGCTAGCGTTTGCTAAGGGTGAATATTGGTTAATAAAAGTTGTGTAAGTAGAAGCCATGCAGGCTTGAATCCTGTAATAAGATTTAATAAGTGTACAACGTCCTACAATAATTTACACCTTGCAAAAGAAGCGAAATGACTCGAAGTAGACTTAAGGTCGTAGAAGCAGTTGTGGTGCAAATATATCACATGCCAATAAAAGGACACAATCGGGTTGTGCTAGTCGATGTTCTCAACGTGTCAATTCACATGTGTTAATTTTTATACACTGTACATATTATTTTATAATATTTTATTTTTATAACAACTTTATTTGCATACACTAGAGGAATAAAAAAAAAAGAAAAAGTACAAATGCAAATAGGGTGCCAACAGGGAAGAACTTAATCTTCATATGAAGCTGACCCCCAGAAGAGAGATATATATATATATACTTGTATGTACTTGTATGTAGATGTATATAAATATGTAAACATTTATATAATAAATAGATAAATATATATAAATAAACTATATACTACAAAGCCTATGACATAGATAAATCTCTAGCAATCTAAAATCTGTATATATACCAGGCTTCGTGGATTAGTTACAAATCTTGGTCTAAAATAGTTTCATTTTTGGATGATGTTTTAAACCCTATCATTTCAATGATCGTCAATTGGTAGTGCTTCTCAGTTTCTTCCTTGGATAAAACTAAAGAAACACTTTGAGGAATGCTAGTGCCAAAGGCTCATTTCATTGGACGTATTTTCCTGATAGGCTTTGTATTTTATTGTTTTCAGTCCTGACTATATCATAGACAAAATCAGTTATCAACACAGACATGTACTTGTCAGCTGTCCAGGGGCAGCCTTGGTCATGTGCAAAAACTCCTCTTGGTAGGAGCGGGGCGTAAGGGTTTGTGGTGATGCGGTTTTGCATTATGTTTGGTACGGTAGTTCTGAAATTTATATTTTAACCTGCGGTATTGCGGTTCTTTAAGACTAAGCGGTTTTCTAAGTTTTTAAAATGTAGTGCTGATTCTGTCAATTGCAACCAAAAAATTGCATTGACTAAAAGCATTGACTAAATAATAAGGTGATAATAGACCAATTTCGATATATTAAAATTCAGCCTAAATCAATAGACCTCAGTACAAGGCTCTGTGGAATAACTACAGAGTTTGTGGGGTTTATTCCCCAGAGCTTCGTGCTGTGGTCTATTGTTTTAGACTGAATTTTAACATATCGAAATTGGTCTATTCTAATGCAATGGTGAACTTGAAGTATTTGACTGTGTCTAATACACTTGTATTTTAAGTTGCGGTTTTTTTTGTAAATTTCGATGTGGTATTGTGGTTTTTAATGTTTTTCTACGCGGTTTTTGGATCCTCCTTACGCCCCCCTCTGGTAACAAGACAAGGGCTGCTGTTGATTTTTCTGGTTTTAATTTCTGGAAACTTCCCCTACATTTAACTGCTTACAAGAAATATTTTTACGATAACTGTAGAATTCTTGCGTGCTCAGTGGCTAATTTTCATTGTCAATAAGCAGACAGACACATGGATTTATAATTTATGCAATTCATCAAAAAGTGAGAGCAGACAATTTGACAATTAGTCATCGTAACAAAAATTAGACATCAGTTTTTCATGCGTCTGTCCTCTTACTGACAATGAATTTTGTCATAACATTGTCAAAGTAGTCTGCGGACCCACTCGGCTATCACCTCTTGGATCCACAGCTACTTTGACGATGTTATGACAAAATTCATGATAAATAGCAGGACAGAAACATGAAAACTGACGTCAATTTGTTAAATTTCATTATACGTGTAGCTCTCATATTCTCGTTAACAGATTACTAATTTGAGCCTTAATTGCCTTTATTCACAGCCTTCCTTTTAAATCATTTTACAAGATGAAGTGTTTAATTGGAGAGAGTCTCTCTGTCGACATCCTGAGGGATGACTTGACCTGTGTGGACATAATTGAACAAAAACTTAGCACTGTAGGTCGAGAGGTTGGTTCGTGTTGAATAACTACATTTTACACTTTTGTCAGCAGTATTTTGTATATCTGGGCTGGGTTAGTGGTTATTTCAATGTATGGTTTATTTGCCTCCAGGACTCTGATGATGCCTTCTACATTGTAGACTTGGCTGATATTCTTCTTAAACACAAGAAGTGGGTTTCTCTCCTGTCTAGAGTTGAGCCCTTTTATGGTAAGTTTGTCAAAATACCTATGAAGGTTTTTTATTATAGTCAAGTGATTCTGTCTAGATTATTACCTGGTTTTATCTTGCTTCTCAGTAAAACTTTATCACCGGCCAGTTAATCAAGGACTGATGAATTGTGTATATACAAAACCTCATGTTATATTGTAAAAGGTCATGCAACTTGATCTGTTCTGCACGTTGTTTAGTCTCTGTTTCTGTTTGGTTTCTGTTTTATTGATATATCTTGATTGTGTTATTAATTTCTATGCTACAGCAAGCTTTTTGAAACATAAAAATGTTGTATCCCCTGAAAAAAGAAAACAGGTGTCATATTACACCCCTATCTTCCCATAATGGTCACCTCTCTACAGGGTTCGACATCTCCGCTAGCCCGATAGCCCGAGGCTAGTCAAAATTTTGTCGGGCTAGTAAAAAAAACACGTTTGATAGCCCGCTGGCTAGTAGAAAGATCGAAATAAATTAGACATGTTAGATATAACGAGGCCTACGAGATGCTGACATCAAATATAATAAATAATTTTTGTTGACCTAGCAGTAGCAACTAATTGTAAACGTGAACTGAAGATCAATTTAAGACACATCAAGTGAATGTGAAAGGAACATTTTGTTAGCTTTCTCCTTAAATGACACATTATGCTGTCACATTGAAAGAAAAATGCCATTCTTTATCATTTTAAAAGACCTTGCCAATAAGTTTAGAGGAAGGTTTGTGTGTTTGGGGTTGAAGTAGACCTCGAGGGAAATTGTTCTGGGCTACCAAGTTTTGTTTCGGGCTAGTAAATTCTAGAAATCACTAGCCCGGTGGCTAGTAATGCAGGTAGCCAGGTGTCGAACCCTGTCTCTATAATGGCCTCTTTAATCTGTTGTAGAGAGGTTTGACTTTGTGTAATACTTCCTCTTGGGTAGACTTATGTATGACCCACTGAAAGGCATTGTTAATGACATTTGTTTTTGTCCTTTTTCCAGCAATGAAGTGTAACAATGATCCAATAATCCTTAAGATGCTAACAGGGCTGGGAATTGGATTTGATTGTGCTAGCAAGGTATGGGACCAAACCTCCTGTGACTGTCAGTGGACATCTCAACGGACATTTTATTACAGGGACAGCTAATACCATCATGGCTATAGTGACCAATTACTTTCAACGGACCAAACTTATAGCATCATCGACTGAAAAACACTATTATTCACTTCACTCTGAAGATGACTTCTGCTCAGATTGTTGAAACGTCAGTCAAAAGCAACAGTTCTTCTCAGAACTACCCTCACCCCGACGATCACACTATACGAACTACTGATACTCCTGGGTTCAAACCATTTACTCTATTACATAGACTGTGGCTATGTGGAGTTGACATCTCTAATAATTATTCATTTTGTAGACTGAGATGCAGACAATGCTGGGCATGGGTGTTTCACCCTCAAAAATTGTGTATGCAAATCCATGCAAACAAGCATCTCATATAAGGTTAGTGAAAAAACTAAGACCAAAAAAGGTATCTTCATTCGATGTTCATTACGTGTACAGTGGAATCAGTTTTTCGAACCTCAGAGGTAAAGAAAAAAAATTGTTTTAAAGAATTGAGTAGTTTGAGAAATTGAGGGTAAAATTGCAGTGTTTGACTAAGGGAAGGGAAATGCCTTTTGGTTGGAGTTACCAGGAGGTTTGAAAAATCGAGGTTTTCCACTGTACATAATGGAATTAAAAATGACATGACTAATTGAAAGGCCGCGGGCAAGAACGTCCCCTTGGTTTTTGGCTATTTTTGAAAGTGCTCAAAAATAGCTGAATTTTGCCATGTGGGTTTCGTTTCACCTGAGAAACACTGCTCTGAAGTTTTTGTGGCTGGGTTGCTCTTCGTTTTCGAAATATTACGTATGCAAAAAACCTGTAGTTTGTGGTCACGTCAGCATGTGACCGCAAAGACGGTAATTTCACCTAAAATCAATAATAAGCAAAATATTGATCTTTTGCAACGCGCAACCTTAAGAAGTGTTCATTTCAGGTAGAAAAAAACGTTAAAATTTTGATTTCATGTGAACGTGCGGCCGCAAAGACTTGTTAATTTCACTGAAATTACCGCTTGAAACTAGGGTTAACGTTGAAGGTTAGGGTTACGGAACAAGGTTAGGGTTAGCGTTTGGGGTCCGCAGGGTTATGGGTCGAGCTTAGAGTTAACGTTCAGGCCTAGGGTTATTGCTTAGGGTTAGGGCTAGCGCTCAGGATTAGGGTTATTGCTTAGAGTTAGGGCTAGCGCTTAGGGTTAGGGCTATTGCTTTGGTTTAGCGCTGAGAGTCGGGGTTGGCGCTTCGGTTTAGGTTAGGGTTATGGGTCGAGCTTAGAGTTAACGTTCAGGCCTAGGGTTATTGCTTAGGGTTAGGGCTAGTGCTCAGGATTAGGGTTGTTGCTTAGGGTCAGCGCTAGCGCTTCGGTTTAGGCGAGAGTTAAGGTCAGGACACGTTAGAGTTAGCGGTTTTAGGCCGCGGGAAACAATCTCGACTTGCACGAATCGATACCTAAATAAAGTCAATGAATAGTGGCTAGAGAGAGGTTGAACGGTTTGCAAATTGGTTGCGTTGGTGATTGAGTGAAAGTGAAATTACTTACTTTTTTGGTACAAAACTAATGCAGTGAAAATGGAATAAATAGATAAATAAAGAAATAAATAAAATAAAAACTCGGCTCGTTCCGTGAAATGATTATATCTGACAACACAGAAAGAGCAAGCCTTAAGCTAACACGCTGCTCATGCAGAAAAAAAGCCCATGAAACATAAAATTTATCAGCAAAGGAAGGCTGAAATAGAAAGCAAAACTTACATTTGAGCTGAAGTTTTCTTCTTGCTATAGTTAAACCTGCGATCAGGCGTTCTGTCTTTTTTCTTCGCGGCGGGATCGATTCTATTGCAATTCAAAGTACATCTGCTTGGGAAACCACAATACACACTCACGGAACGCTTGCTTGCGAATTTAACCGACCTGCGATTTCTCTTTGGCCCGTAAAAATGGCTTAGAAACTTCGAAGGTCTTCGACATTGCTGCCTGGCCTCTCTCGCCAGTTCCCTCCCGGTCGTGTCTGAGTCACGCATCACGCTAGCACACACGATACGTATACGTATGAAAGATTATTATGGGATATCCCAGAAAGTTTTGCAGCGGAGGATGTTGAGGCCGCCCATTTCAAGAAAATATTAAGAGTCTAGAAAGCAGTTCTAATTTCCAATACTGACACATGCCGAAGTTTAGCAAATGAGCTTTAAGTCTGCGACGGATGCTTTGTTTTGGAAGAAGAATCGTTTCTAGACTCTACCACCTGGCTCACTTGTTCTTCAGTGGCTAATTTAACGGCGGACTTTAGCCATGTCGGAACAAAAACACGCCTCGGTTCTTTGAGACATGCTGGTGACTTTCATCGAGGATCAAAGGCTTAATGATGCCAAATCTCCTACCAGGTGGTCGCAATTATTCCTCAAATAAGCTTCGAATATCGGTGGAACTAACAAGCAAACTCTGCTTAATCAACAGGTAAGCTCTGAATTTGTGTTATGGAAGTAACGCTTTGCGCGCCAAAAGCCAACGTCACAATGGCAGCTAAAAAAACATATCCAGATCCTTACCAGTCAAAACGGCAATTCAATTACAAAGACACGAAGAAGGTTTTTGAAAGAAGAAGAAAAACAGAACAAAAAAGAGAACATTTCACCGACCTCGAATTGAACCCTCGAGTGTCACAACAAAACAAATTCGATCAGCTCCGTTTGGCGCGTTATCCACTTGAGCTAACGAAGCAGCAGTGAAAAACAGAACAAAAAAGAGAACATTTCACCGACCTCAAATTGAACCCTCGAGTGTCACGACAAAACAAATTCGAATCAGCTCCGTTCGGCGCATTATCCACTTGAGCTAACGAAGCAGCAGTGAGAAACGATTGTGTTATAGTCACTTGATCCTTTAGCGAAACAAAAGGTTTCTTTTGTTTTTCATTTAACAATAGATCTCCAAAAGATGCCGCTTGGAAAACTGATGGTTGTTTGCATACGTAATACCTCGAAAACGAAGAGCAACCCAGCCAAAAAAACTTCAGAGCAGTGTTTCTCAGGTGAAACGAAACCCACATGGCAAAATTCAGCTATTTTTGAGCACTTTCGAAAATAGCCGAAAAATCAAGGGGACGTTCTTGCCCGCGGGCTTTCATATTGTATTATTATATTGTATGAATAAATTATTTGTACAATATAATAATGCAATAATGAAGTTTCAATGTATTTAGTGCTACTGTGGATACTGTAAGTAAAAAACAAAATGTAGCTAATGGAACAAAGACATGTTACAAGGTTTAAAGAAAACCAATTTTGAGCCCGCAGAATCTTTTTTAACATGTGAATATTTTTATTGTAAACATAATTCATGTTTGATTGTGAGAATGAACACTACATTTTTTCCAAAGATTTGTTATATTGTTTCAGGTTCTCTGCAAAACATGGAATTTCTTTAATGACCTTTGATAATGAAATGGAGCTACACAAGATTAAAGAGTTGTACCCAACTGCGAGGTGACAGTCCTAGAAATAAGGATTGAAAATCAACAGTTTTTGGCATTATTCTGTCTAGAAATTTTCGATGTTAATGTGTTGCAAAATATGTGATTGACTCTTTTTAGGTTGCTTCTCCGTATCCGAACTGATGATTCCAAATCACTCTGCCAGGTTTGTGCATTTTTGTTATTGTTGCATAACATGTTAGAGTCAAACTATGATGGTAACTATGGCATCAAGGCTTGCCACCTTGCTTGGCTTACCACCTCACTTTGTACTTGGGTATATACATGTAATAAGCAGTATGAAATAATTTTATTTCTTTTTCAAACAGCTAGGAATCAAGTATGGAGCACCCCTGAAACAATGCCGCCACCTCCTCAAGGTTGCCCATGAGCTGAAGTTAAATGTGATTGGAGTGAGGTATACTTTTTGCAATTTGTTTCTTTAACTTGTTGTGTTGATGGCTTTGATGATAACAACTTGCCCTCTCTTAGTGTGTTGCTCATATTATGATGAGTCTCTTACATGTACTCTCTGAGCCTGTTCACATGTTTCGAAAAGTGTATCTTCTACTACTAGCCCAGTGGAATAAAAATTCTTTTCTTCTGCATAGCTTTCATGTTGGCAGTGGATGCTATGATGCAAGTGCTTTTGGAACTGCTGTCTCTGCTGCTCGTAGTGTGTTTGACCTTGGGGTAAGTGAAGTTACCTGTATTTTGGTACTAGATTCAGATAAATGGAAGGTTGAAACCAGTATTCTTCTGCCCCTCTTCTGGCTTGTGTTGGGAAAGACATTAAGTTTCTGAGATTTTACACATAGAAAGTAATACAAACATGAGTGGAAGTTTGGGAGAACAAGAAATGCTGTGGAAACATGAGCGGCCAGGTGAGTATTTTCACAGCTTTTTTAAGTTCTCCCAAGCTCGAGATTTCTTTCGTGCTTTACATAGTTTACTCGTGCTGCGCCCTCATCAACTATCATGCATAGAAATCGAGAGCGAATAATCTAATTGTTTTATTATAAATCTACCAGTCGGTCAAAACTTTATCTAAATCCACTTCAGATACTTCAAAAACTCCAAGAAGCGGCCGTCATTTTTGTTAGCAAGGGCACTGTTGTACTACTTACTATCTATCACAGAATAGATAGTAGTGTAGCCAATCAGAGAACAGCATTCTTGACAGAACGCTAGCAGATTTATACTAAAACTTGATAGAAATATGGAGAGCATCTTTTCAATTTCATTCAGAAAATTCCACGCCAAAAAAAGAAAAGAAAACAACTTGGTTACTTTGATCATCCAAATGTAAATTCTCTTTGCTTGTGCCATCATGATGTCAACAGCTCTTGCTAGTTCTGTGTTTCTGTCGAGCTAGAGAAATGCAATTTTTAATAGACCTTTTTACCGATACGGTGGCCATCTTGAATTCTATTGTTTTGACTGAGAAATTATGGGCTGCCGAGGGGGCAATCGCTGGAAAATTTATCGTATACACAGCTTTCAGGATAAATTTTTACTGCTTGTCTCTCATATTCCATAACAAATATTACAAGCGTTACATCTTTCCGTCACGATATTTGGCAGTTGTTCCTATGGTTATCGAAAAATTATTGTTAAAAGTTATCACGCCACAGTATTCTTTTTAATTATTTCTCATCTGCCCCCTGGGCATCCCATAATTTCCTCGGAATTCAAGATGGCCGCCGTATTGGTAAAAAGGTCTATTAATCAGCGTGCTTGTTTTCTTTGGAATATTTTTCCAAATTTGAAATATTATCCAGACCAGGGAAATATATGAATTCTGGAAATCTGGTGTAGCAGTTGTTTAATGCTGTTGCCATTTGCCAAATTTCAGGCTCAAATAGGATATAAGTTCACCCTGTTGGACATTGGTGGTGGTTTCCCTGGAGCACCAGATGCTGCTATAACATTTGAAGAGGTTAGTTATGAAGCATAAATTAAAATTATTGTGAAGTTTCATTTATCCTTAAATATCAAATATATTGGTAAATAATATATACAAAGAAATTAACATGCATGTTTATCAACTGCTGCATGTACTTCAATGTACTTTGGCGTAGGCAGGGTGTCGGATCACATCTTAAAGCGCAAGATGTCAATAAATATTTGAATTGGGTTTTTTTGGTGTGGTTACATGGCAAATTACGTTCTTTTCATTCCTTTTATTAGCAGAGTAAAGTGCATATATGATACCTGTGGAATGATTGAAGTGCCCAACTGACCAGACATCAACATTCTATTAAAACAAATATTTTTTACAACAAAAGTAATGTTTTGTGTCCCCAGGTTTGTGGCATCCTGAACCCATTGTTGGAAGAACACTTTCCAGTAAGCTCAGGAGTTCGCATCATAGCAGAACCAGGTCGTTACTATTCTGCCTCTGCCTTTACCCTTGTTGTAAATGTTCTTGCCCGTCGCACTGTGAAGGGGAGTCAGTTTAAACAAGATGACAGGCCTGCTGAAGTTGCTGGCCATAAGGACTCTGACAAACTGGTGAGTTTTAGCCAGGAAATAGAACTTCATCTGTGATCGTTTTGTGATTATGTGAAGCACACAGTTGTTACCTTGGGGTTAGGGTTAGGGTTAGACTATTTATTTGCAATGTGTCCATTTTGTCAGGGTTTCATGTATTATGTCAATGATGGAGTGTATGGTTCATTTAACTGCCTGGTGTTTGACCATGCTACTGTGACGCCAGAGGTTTTTGGTACTGATGAGAAAGCTGAGAAATTTCCATCAAGCATTTGGGGTCCAACGTGTGATTCCCTTGACTGCATTACCAGGAATGTCCTGCTACCCAAGGTATGTTCCTAATATAAATTTATCAACAGTAGTACCCCAAGCTCAAGTTTTAGAAACATTCTGAATGGCACAATCCTGACCATGAAAGAACCAATCAAAACACTAGGATATCCTTGCCATATAATAATGCACAATATTCATGTGTTTCTCATCAGACAACAAACGGAAGGGTTTTTTAGGTGGATACTGTTTATTGATAAAATCAATGTTTTCTTATTTTACTCTCATTTTACTCAATCAGGTTGATGTTGGGGAGTGGTTGTACTTCAGAAACATGGGAGCCTACACATGTTCAGCAGCCTCCACTTTCAATGGATTTAACAAACCAGTGAAGTACTATACTGTTGCTCACAACTGCTGGTAAGGAATAGGTCTTTCTACAATGAGCAAGCCATTAAGAATGATTTTCTTTGTCTGGTAGTTACTGAGAAATGCTGAAAAATTGTGGAAAAAATAAAGTAAATGTTATGCATCTGGTTCTCTTTTCAGGCCCATGTTGAAGAAAGTTTTGGAGAAGATTGGCTTGGATGTGCCCTTGCCGTGTCATGTTTCAATGGATCACAAAACTTCTTTCAATACTGGTCCTGAGTTCATGGAGATTCTTGCTTCTGCAAAGTGACTTGAAATGGAGTGCTTGTTCTTCAGAACATGGCAGTAATCACTTGGCTTATAGGCTTGCTGCACCTTGGATATTGTTGACATTTTGGTATTGTTATCAAGTTCAAAAGTTTACCCAATAAAAGAGAGATTATATTTTGAAACTACTTAAACATAATATATTATTATTTAGAAATGTCTTTAGGTATACACAGTTTTGAGATGTTTACAGAGGTGTTATTTTGTCCTGTTGCGTGATATTTTAAGGAGTGAAATGTTTGGCTTCAAGTTTGAATATAAGAGATTTTAATGATAGCCATGTATCATGGTGGAAGTAGTCAACATGTGCAAGATGTGCAGGGTGTGAATAGCTGTTTTTGTCAAAAGTAAGATCCTGTGATTAACCATGTGCTGATTGACACTGATTTGTGTGGCTGCTGTTCTCTCTCTGAGGCTGCATTTATCAGGAGTCATTGCTTCATGAATATGCCTGGAATCATTGCTGTAAACCAAGTTTTAGTGTCAAACAATATTTGAATTTGACATTTACTCCAAGTGTGTTGAAACATGCCACAATGTAATATAAATATTTTGAGTGTTGTTATTATTTTGGCAATATGTGCACTTGCAGCTGTAGCAATTAAACTTGAATTTGGATTTTCTTGTTGAGCCATTAGGGAGGAGTGGGAAGCAGTTTAACCATTGAAGAGCAGTAATGCAAGGAGAATGTGTGGGCTAATTCCATGACGGACTATTTCAAGCTTGTTGATCAAATTGTTGGGGGGGGGGGGGGGTCTATGGTATCTTGAGCTTATGAAAGCTATTAAAATTGACAGGTAATATGACTGTGCCATATGGCCTTCTATGTCCTAGTCCAATTTGAAAATAATTTAATTCAAACAATAGACCATAATTCTAACATGGCTCTGAGACTTAGGAAATAAAACAAAAGAAATTTAATTATTCGTCCCTCAACCTCAATGTGATTTCTTTTGTTTTATTCCCCCAAGCCTCGGAATCAAGTTAGAATTTTAATATATCAGAAATGGTCTATTCCTCTGACAATGGAATTGGACTTGGTCTGCAGCCCTGTCCAATTTTGGAAGTGTTCAGATTTTTTTTCATTTAGTAATCCCATGATGTTTAGCCTTAAGCGCCTACTGGCGCGCACAGACGGACAGGATGATGATGATGAATGCTATGACCTAATTATACTAGTTTCCACGAACCTACACTATCCTCTACCCTCTATCCTTTCTTTGAATGTTCGCAGAATTTGAGATCTAACTAAAAGGAGTATTTTTTCGTTCCTGAAAGATTTAAAAGCAAATATATTTTCTCCAAGAAACTTACTCCGAACCAAATGACGAAAATATTTGGAAAAATAAATGGGCAGGTGAGATATTCTTTTCCCATGGAACGAATCACTGCAAAGGTGTGTAAACTCTAGTTAACCCTTCTTTTCATTGTCAGTAGATTGTTGTTACAGCAACTCCGGGCCAATTGTGTTAATCAATACGATTCTCGGCTCCCAAAGATTATCGGTCTGTAATGTTTACGCGCCAAATAATCAAACAAATCAGCTAGAGTTTATGCAGGAGCTAAATAACTGCATAATCGATAAAACGGAATTGACTGCGTTAATCGTTGGAGATTGAAACCGCCAAATAAAGACAAATTAGGAGGAATAGCTTGGGCACCGACAATTAATAGAAATTTGGTCCTAGCGTCAATGGATATGTTTGATCTAATAGATATTCAGAGAGCGCGGCACCCTAAGTTCGGTAAATTTACGTATGAATCCAAGGCAAAAGGTATGAAATCTAGGATCGACTTCTTTTAAATGGCGAAAAACCTTACGAATAGTGTAAAAAAATTTGTTTATTTCATTGATTAATTCTTATTCAATTGGTTTTAATGTACCTTTGTATAAATTAATGAGGTTCTTTAAAGTGAACTATTGAAAAGCGCGGCTACTGATCATTCTTATGTAAATAGCGCTATATAAGTACTTTATTATTATTATTATTATTATTAAAACACAGAAATCTATCCATCAATAGCACCTGATCACAACGCAATTTATATATCATTGTCTTGGGTAAACGAAACCCCTAGAGGTCCGGGGTTTTGGAAATTTAATAACACCCTCCTACAGGACGATAAATACGCTCTCATAGTTCGAGAAACTTATACTAACACTCTACGATATTACCATCAAGTTTCTGATAAGCGTCTCTTGTGGGAGCTAATTAAAATGGATAAAGGGGGCAAGTTTCTAAAGAAACTGGTGCTGCGTCGGTGGGAGTATTACAAGATAATTTGGTTTCATCAACTGGGTTGATAATGTGAATTGTCCACCGTAAAGAGATTCGGAAGCTGACGTTTCAGGTATTCAGGTCCTTTCGCCTCGATTCGCTCCGACGAAGGGCTAACGCTCGAAACGTCAGCTTCCGAATATCTTTACGGTGCACAATTCACATTATCAACTCAGTTGATAAAACCAAATTAATCTAAATTATCTTGTCATTAAAATGGAGATTAGAAATACAACTATATAGTATACGAAGCACAAAGCAAAAGTGTCCAGAGACCGTGCAAAAGATATAAGACAACAGCTGGAACAGCTGGATGTCATTATTTGCAAATAACAAATCTGTATATTTCAATAATTGGGTAGAAAACGACGTTATTTCGATTAAAGATCTGTTGAAAGACGATGGAAGTTACCTCTCATTCCAAGAATTTTCAGACAAATTTACATGCAAAACTAACTTCCTCTAAGGGCCCAGTTATATGGTCTCGGGTACCCGAGACAACCCTTCCCCTGAGGTAACTTTATCGAGCGTTTATATGTGAAAACATAGTTCCAGTAGGCCGAGTCAAAGTTAACCCAGTATGATTATTCATAAACCTTACTGAATAATCAAATGTGCAAATATCCCTCTTTCTTTGGGTTTTTCTCGGTCATTCGATCACAGTGGGTTTTGCCGAGTTAATTTTTACTTCTTTAATACGAATTTCTGCTATAAATCCTAAATCTAAGCATTACGTGACATTCGCCACGCCGAGAGATGTCCCGGTCAGGCGAGCCAAAGCGTTTAGATGTAGAAAAGTTGTCCCGCTTGCCAGGGTTACCCTACCTGCCGAGGTGAGACAACTCGCCCACCCGAGTTGTCTCGCCCCCCGAGACGAGTTGGCGATCCTAATGTAAACGGCTGGTTGAATTTTAGAAAGAAACAAGCTAAATGTTACCTCGGGTAGCTCGGGGGGAGGGTTGTCTCGGGTACCCGAGACCATATAACTGGGCCCTAATATTACCAGATCATCAGTGCCATACCGAATCAATTACTATTGAAAGCGAGACAAGTGGATTCGGTCAATAAAGAATACTTTACAAGTAATGACTATTTTTTTTATTTTAATAACAATCTCGGAATCAAACTGGACAAAAGCGAAATCAAGAGACTTTTTTCATTGGCTGCTTTTAAATCATATTATTATTGCTGGAAAACTAGTTATTTACAACAGTCGTCTGAAGAATATCTTACCATCATTGCGTTATCTCATGATAAAATTAGATCACATAGAATCCATTGAACGATCTATAGCCATAAAGAACAACCGACTTAAAACCCACGAAGGAAAGTGGAAGCCTCTCATTAATTAAAGACACATTTCTGCATATCTTTTATTAAATGCTTATTGTATAGAAATTTCTATATAGACACTTCTGTATTTTGTTAACCGTATTTATATATTTATTTATTTATTTTCCTTTCGGGTGTTAACGTATATATATGTAGTGTATTAGTGTATAGTAGTACAGTATACAATGTGGATGTAAAGTAGTATCGTGAAGTGTAATAAATAAACGTATTAAATGAAAAAAAAAAAAAAAGAAATCAAGAGACTTTTACCAACTACTCATTGCCAAAACCCACACAGGAGGCCACACTGGTCCCTAAAGATGGAGCGAGAACCTGTCTTTAAATGAAGAACACGGCTGGGGAAAGATTTTAAGTCTCTGTGAACAGTATGCAAGGAAACGAAGCTAAGAGAATTTCAATTTAAGTTTATTCATAGAACTGTAGCGACAAAGGGAGAACGTTTCAAATATGGGATTAAACCTGACGATGAATGCTGTTTTGCGGGGGAAAGGACTCCATAGAGCATACCTTCATTCACAGAGTCTTTCGTACAAAAAGTGACACTTTGGTTCAATAAAACAAACAATTCTCAGATCTCCCCAACTACTGAGGAGCTGTTATTCGGCATTACCACCAATTCGCCTGGAGATTCATGCTACTCATGCGCTACTATATCTATACTAGCAAAACAACAAGGCTATTTCTCTTCACGATTTTATAGTTGCTGGACAACAAAGATACGTACTTGCAAATGCCTCTAATTAAACAGGAACTGAAATGTGCACCTTTTGTTAGTATCTCTTCTATTTCCAAAATCATAAAGTTTAAATAGTGCGGTACGATAAGAATTTAAGGTATAGTAAATTATTCTTAGCGTCGACATTGCTAATTATAATAACGATAAAAAACTTATATGGTTATGCAATTTATCTATAATAAAAGGAGTAATGTAAATAGGTCAACTGTAATTTAATTAGCGCTATATTGTAAGTATAAGTAGAGTAAGTAGGAAGTATAGTATAAGTGTAAATGTAAGTTTATAATATTAGTGTTCTGTAAATAAAAATTGCATAAAAAAAAAATCCTCTACCCTTACCCAGATACCCAAACAACGTGAATAGCAGATCGTCATAAATGGTGGTTAGCCTGCTGGAATAGTACTAGTTAGTGTAAATGGTCTAGCACTCTGGACTCTGGTCAGCCTGAAATGCATCGACTGAACAGTGGCTCTTAACAATATAACAATAACAATTATTGTTAGTGCAACCCTTACAGTCATTGAAAGTGTTTTTAATTTTTGACGATCGTAGCAGTTCTTCTTTTTTTTTCTGTGGTGGTCTGCCCAGCATGGGGACTCTGTCTCTTTTTCAGACCCTCCTTATGGCTTTTTATTCTGTGTATTCTTAACTTCTTTTTAGCCATTAAATTGTAATAAATAAATTAAAAAATTAAATTAAAGCTAACACTGTTGAATTGATGGCTAGTGAAAGTGTTTTGAAAATCAACATTTACCCAGTTCTGCCCAAGTTGTAACTCCTCTTCCCGCCTCTCCCCACGCTCCATCCGCTCGTTCGCTCTAGTTTTCCGCTTTCGCTCAACTATTACCCGCGCCTTCGCGACTCTCTTGAAAGGGACTGCTAGCAGTCTTTTTACTAAATTTACATTAAGTATAACAACATGCCCTTTTGTGCTCGTTGACTGTGAGGGGGATTACCAAACAACGCGAGAAGGCGAGAGTTGTAACCAAGGTGATAAAACCGACGCCTAAAGCCTGGGCACCAGTCAACCATCATGGCGGATTTCATGGAGGATGTTGGAGTTGGTTATTATCGATCGTTAGATCCCCCAAAGAATTTCGTTGTCAAGTAAGAACGCCATCCATTTTCAACATAATGCTCAATAATTTCTTTACGCAAGTATCATGTATTAAAAATCCAAGCCGGTCAGTTTATACGTGTTTATACTCAGCTGTTGCACTAGCTTGTGATTTCATGTCACTTCATCAGGGTAAACCTACGGCGAGTAACAGCAGCGAGTTATCTTCCAGAGTTTAAAATCGGTTCACAGCAAAATGTCAATGCTCAAGAAGGAGCTGAAGTCGCTGGTGAAGCAGTGGAGATGACAGAGTTACGAAGTGGTAAGCTAGTACGTTAAATGGTGGTCATCATATAAGCTTACCGTTTTCACAAATATATCATTTTTTTTCCTGTATTCCCAAACAGACCAGGGCAAACAAGACCAAGATTCAGAGGAATGCGTGTTTTATTGGCAGCAAAAGATGTTCTCTGGGGTAAACCAGCATGATTTAGTGTAATAAATAATGCAGAGTTGTGTTCATACGGTTGATAACTCAAATGTCAGTGATAAATTAAGCTTATCAGCACAAGCAGCTCAGATTTTAATATTATCATACATGTACTCTGAATCTAAAGACACTGAAAGTATGACCTTTTGAGCTTTGCTCTCTCGCTCTGGAAATCATGCATCAAATTTTGCCATCAGAACAATAAATCAACTGGGAACATTGTACTAAACAATTATTGGATGAGGTTTTTGTGATATCCAGAATAAATCAAGGTCGAGGTAAGGGTTATCAGCCGAAGCCGAAGGCTGAGGCTGATAACCCTTACCGAGACCTTGATTATTCTGGATATCATAAAAACCGAATCTAATAATTGCTTTATTATACATTGAACGAAAAAAAAAGTTTTTTCTTCTTTACTGACAGCAAGCAACACAAATCACGCGAACTTGACATGATTACCCTTAGAAATCATGCACTGTAGGCTTTCGGGCTATGGGTCAATAGTCCATGAGGCAAAGCCAAATGGGCTATTGACCCGTGGCCTTGAGGGCAAAGGGTCTAATTGTTTTAGTATCACCCAACTAGTTGGACAGAAATGACAGTAAGAAAGTTAGCAAATCTAACTTGAAGAAATATTTATTTGGGACTAAAACAAAAGAAAGCGTCATGCTTGATGGCACTCGAGGACTATTGTTAGTCCTCGCTATTGTTAGTCCTAACCCAATTAAAATGCAGGATTTGCATTAGTCCACTAGTTGGGTGATACTCATAGACAATAGTGGACAGTAGTGGTTTACTGTCGTTAATCCAGGGCTGGGAAATCCAGGAAATCTTAGTTTGCTCAGACATGTGACGAAAAAAAAAAGCCTACTTGATACTTACTAGAACATAAGCAAGATCAGTGACTGGATGGTGATATAAATAGCTGAATTGAATTTACAATCATTCACTTTATTTTGTTTTTCTAAAGAGGGAGATGGAACTGTATGAAGATTTAAATAATTGCTCTGGACCATTGGAACAGAAGTATCGTGCAGAAATATTAAAATTAAGGTACCTTTCTTAAAAATGTTCATGTGCATTTTCCAGCATTTACTACAATTAAGAGAGTTGAAATGAAGTGAGTATGTTAACATTGTTGTGGCTGTAATGTGTGCATGATTGTGTGTGTGTGGCGGGAGGAAACAAGGGGTCAGAACCTCTGACCCGCTTCCCCTACCCTGCTCTCTTGCTTCCCGTACCTTTATCTCCCAATTCCCACCCTTGTCCATCTTGCTCCCGTCCCCTGTAAATAAGGAGAATCAAAACACATCGTAGTCATTTAGCAGTGCAATCCTCTGGTGTTTGCCTTTCCTTTTTTCCTTTGTTTTCAGCTTTGCTCCTCTTACTCACATCTTTTGACAGTTTAAATGGCAAAATGTCATGACCTATGATATAACCACCGTAAAAGGGTTTCCAATTTTACAGGAAGTAAGTTTTTTTAATGCAAAAGTCTCAGTTCCCACCCTTTACTCTCCCACCTCCTGCCTCCCTGTCCTACCCCCTCAACTGTAATTTGATTGCTTTAGAAAAATTAATACTGGGGTTCAATCTGCTTCCTGTTACATGATTAATATCATTTTATATTGATATTGCAGACCTCAAGCGTAAATTAGCTCACTTGGTACAATGAAATAGACTTGTTTGGGGGTTCCTCTCCAAGAACAGTCATTTCCCTAGTTAAAATCTTTCAAGGATCTTCACGACTCCTTGTAGAACTTTATTAGGATCTTATTGAGAATCTTCTCAAAATCCTCCAAGATCCTGGTAATAAATGTTAGCATTAAATTCTTGCCAGGACCTTGAAGGATCTTGAACAATTTTACAGGTGTTTTAAGATCTTGTTACACTCTGAAAGATCAACTGTTTACCATTGTTGTTCTTTATTAGCAGCTACTAAATTGGTTCACACAACTGGCAGTATTAACAATCATGTTTATTGAGATATAGAATAAGATATAGTTCTTGGATTTTTTGTTGTCTTTAATATTTAGAAAGAAGGGTGGAAGACCAAACAAAAGATTGTTTTCCTATGTTGAGAGTGATAGTTTTGTAAACCTGGATGAGGTAGGTTAATGACATTTAAAAACCTTTCAACTGGCTTTAGTCTTTGGCTTAAAATGTTCATGTAATTTATGGTTTCTGAGCAATAGCTGCAATGCAGTATGTTTAACCTTTCATGTAACAGTGTACATGTGGGAATTTGGTGTGTGCAGACTAACTAAAGACAAAATTCTCTAGTTAGTTGAGAATCCGTTTCACCCATTTATTTGAATTCCCCAACTACACCCCTAAACACAAATAAAACACAATTCGGCACATTTGGCACAGAGAGAAATTTATTAAGGATATCAACGAAAATTAAACAATGGGCAACAATATGCCTAATAAACCTCATTGCCAGCCTACAACAGCAAACAAAATCACCCAGGGTGGGTGGGTGGGTGGGAAGTGAAACAAAATAGAACAATATAAAACTCTGGTGTACACTTGAAGTGAAAAAACTGACTTGGAAGGAAACATGAAACTCCCATCAGCTGATACTAAAGGGGGTGTGTCATGCAATTTATTCCTTTGAATATGTGCTTATCCAAAGGGGGTAACTGTACAGCTGGTTTACATGCTGCCAGAGATCTAAAGATACTGATCCATCTTGAATCTGTAAGTGTAGGGAATAATTTCTGAGTAACCAATATTAACCTTTCCTTGTTATCGATGTTAGGAATCAAGAACTCTCACAACTTGCCCTTCTGAAGTGCCAAGCTTCTTGACGAAGAACATGACAAATGTGAGAAGAAGAAATATTGGAACCAAGGTTGATCGAAGGTCTGTTATACATGTCAAGCAATTTTTTTACCACCCGTATGTTTAGAATTAAACTAAAGAACAGAAATCCTAGTCACTGTGGCATGGAAATATTAAAAATATTGTTATTGTACATTCATCTGATAAGAAACGTTTTTGGTTTCCTTGCATACCACTCCTCCCTACTCCCCACTTTCAATTCTTCTATTCATGCATGCAATTTTTTTTCATGTCCTTTCATGACAATGCAAAAATTAATTTTGTTTTCCAGAAATCGGCCTGGAGGGTTTGCTTCTCGGGCTAATCCTGTGGTTGTCCATGAGACCGAAACAAGCAAGACAACAGCACATGTTGTGAACATTCCTTACAAGACCATGCATATAATGGCAGATCTGGCTCCAGAAGGAAAGTAAGTGATTATCATTATTCTGTGTGAATCTGGAAGGCAGACAAAAATTGGTTGCTGCTGGTGATGTTACCATGGCAACCAATTTTGTTTATGCAAAAGAATAAAGAGAGTACATTACCTGTACACAGGACACTAATCTTTGGGATTGATTAGTAAATGTTCTTATGAGCAGAATCTGGATGGAAATAAATTATACTCTAAAAAAGATACTTGAAGTACAAGAAATTTAAAATAGCATGGTGCAGAAACTATGTGACTGTAGATATTGATAACATATTATATCTACCAGAATTCACTCTATACCATTTGGCAAAAAAACTGTTGAATGCACTTCTTGTCTTTTAGAGCTGAAAGCAATCAAGAGGATGAATATGTTCTGTTCTCTGTCAAGGTGAATGTATAATACAAACGTTCCATCGTTGCTTTACCTTTCAATAATGCATCAACTTAGAAATTAATGATTGTTTTTTTGCTGCTGTCAATCATAATACAATGACAACCAAACTTGAAAATAAGGAGCAAACACAATGGGTGGACATCAAGCGAAGTAATCACAACCCACAAATGTGACCATTTCAAGTTTGTTATTAATTAAAAGTGAACATTCTGTGAGATCTGCTAAGATGACTAATGAAAGTGAAAAGACTGAAAGGCACAGTAAAGGCAATGAGAAAAATCCTCTCCAGTAAGTGTAACCAGCTCCTGTGGTCTTAGGTCCAATCAGAGGAGCTGAGGTCCAATGAAAGAACCTGCAGCCCCCATCATGGACTATAAGTACCAATTATAATTGTTTCCTTTTGTTAATTTTCTTGAATGTCTATTTTGCTTACATGTAGATTGATGTCAATGGTCAAATTTTTGTCAAACCTGACTTCAATGGGGAAAGACCACCATATCGTATTGAGACATGTAATGATCTCAGAGGTATTCTCCATATTATTATACATGTATACTGTATGCTTACTGTACCTTCTGTATGCTTGTGCTTAAAGACAAACATCAGAAACAAAACTGGGAATATTTGTGGTAAAACAGTTATTAAAAAAATGTCAGTGATGAATACATTTTTATACCATTTCATTCATTAGATCATATACTAATTTTTTGTTAATATTATTTTGTTAATATCATTATGTCCTGAGTCTAAGGGTATGTCTGTTGTGCACTGTTTCAGGGTTCCAAACTAATATTTTCATGACCGTAATTCTTTTCTCTATTGTATTTTATAGATAGCTGCCTAATCTTCTTAGCCATTATGGTTATTATAGGCAGCTAATACCTAGTGATAGCAATTTTTCTTGGACAACTCTGTCCAAGGGGGAAAGGTGCATGAGGTTATCCCTATGTAAAGCACCAACCCATGAGACAAGGCCAGACCACAACACCGGGAACTACGTGCCCTACTCTTTTCGATAAGTGTGTGGGTTCTTTAACATCCCCTGCTAACCATGTAACATTGAAGATGCAGGAGACGGGGCCTACGGTTTATAGTCCTTATCCGAGAAGACCTGAACATCTAACCATTTGCAGATGAATTTACAAAGGCAGCACATTCTCCTCAGTTATTTTAAGACCCTGAGTGTTGGTCCGGTCTGGGGCTCGAACCCTCGACCTTCCGCACAGCAGACTGGCGCTCTACCAACTGAGCTAACCAGGAGGCTGGTTACTTCCATGTTTCATACCTTGTGTATTACTTTTATCTTAGTTTTCTTTTGGTATAAATAAATGTTGTTGTTGTTCCATTTGCAATGGTTTTAAGAATGTATGTTGTCTCTCTTTCAGAGGTTTACGAATACACCATTGAGCACTGTTCCACGCAAATGACAAGGTTTCTAAAAACATAATGTATTTACATTATTAAGTATATTTTAACTTGTATATGTACAGTAATTAGTTTTTATTGTCCACAACCTTTCTGTCCCATATAAATTGTAGTTGCTAACAATTTTTGCAAATGGGGACTGCAATATTATTATGCTGAGTTAGAGGACAGGCTCATTGTTTGTGTAACACCAGCAGTTAAGAATATTGGAAACCAGTATGCAAATTCCAAAGCATTAGGATTCTTTGAATCAGGCTGGTGTTTCACTTTTGTGGCATCAAGTGAAATGGATGCTAATACTTCTGGATTAGATGCAAGTTAACTGCAAGATATTTCCCTCACCCAGTTGTGAACTTCTTGGTATTCATTTTATGGCATGCTGTATAACTGAGTGAAGCATTCAATGTTTCCCATTGATAATTTCAGTGATCAAAGAGAACAAGAGTTTAAGAGTTTTACAGAGGTACGTTTGTTTTAAAATGCCTGTAAGTTTATTTGAAAAACGTTACCGAGGTTGCACCAAAATTGTTGATATTTATCATTACCAGACTCTGAGAAAATGTTTTGTTTATTTTTCTGCAGCTCTACAATAGACATGCCTTGTATCTGGCCTCACAAGTAGGATCTGGCTTTGATCCCGTGGTAAGTTTGACACATGTTAAGATGTCTACTATTGAATACTATCAAGTCTGGTCCATACAGGAAATGTGTTTACTTAATTTTATGTCTTTAAAAGGATTTTGGAAATTTTGAGCTACACGACTGAGTACTCTTAGCTGTGTTGGAGCCACATCATTAAGTTGTAACATTTTGCAGTTAATCAGAAAGCTTAATTCTGCAACTTGTTTTATAAGCATTTTAGCAGATTAATAGGCGATTGCAGAAACGTGAGAGGACTGAGAAAGAGTATGGTTGTTTTCCGTTGTTTGAAAAAAATAAGATATTAAAATGAAAGATCAAGTAAATTTGAGAGTCTTTACCAAGAATAGAAGTATTTAGACAAGGAAAATGGCAAAATGGTAGCTCTTCAAATATCACCTACAATAGAGAGTTTGTATGGATTGGGTAGACAAGCCACAAAATTATAAGGATTTGTATGGAATTTTGCAACTTTTGCAAGGCTCCTATTTGAACAATTTTCCACTGAAAACTCTTAAACTTGGCTGGGTAGCTTTTCATTCAGTAACATTTCAGTTGAAATGTTTAGATTTAAAATCTAATCAATATAATAAACTCCTCCCAGTCCTCTCACGTTTCTGCAATTGGCTATGTAACAGAAAAGTTTCATCATTATTAGAATAATTACTCACAGAATTTTCATTTTTTTTAAATCACAGCCAGAACCTGGAGTTTTGAGGATGAATATTTTTGGGGAAATAGGTAATTTAAAATCAATCAGTTCTTGAATTTGCTATATGTAGTCTTGTCTATTCTTTTTACCCTCTGGACACATAATTTATACTATTTAAAAATTGATAGTAGCAGGCAAATCAAGAATTTCTGGTAAGCGACAAAACTTTTAAATAAGCTTCAAGACATGTTTTGACAGATTCTCCAGCCATCATCAGTTGATTGATTTACAAAGTGTTGGAAGTAGAAATTTAATGAGTAGAAAAATGCTAATTCTGACAACAAAATGACGCAAAACGTGAAAGTGTGAGAATCATAAGGATAGTTTTAGATTTACATGGTGTAATTGTTGATTCAAAGAGGGTTGTTCTCTTTGAATATGAATGGCTTCTTTTATCTTAATTCGGAAGCTACTGGATATACCCTATCCCTGGCGGGCTCCGTTCAGGCGTGGTTTATAAGTTTGCATGTGCAGGCTGCAATGTCTGTTACATCAGTGAAACATCCTGGCATTTTTCCACGGGTGTGAGAAAGCATTTGTTCAGTGATAAAGCCTCTCACATCTGCAGAATTCTCAACATTATCGCACCTTATGTTCAGCAGTTTGTTTCCATGTTTTGGGATCACGCCTCCAGTAGATTAAGATCAAAAGAAGCTATCCATATTCAAAGAGAACAACCCTCTTTGATCATGAATTAAAAATTACACCATGTAAATCTTAAACTTTCCTTATGATTCTCACACTTTCATGCTTTGCATCATTATTTTTGTTATCACAATTAGCATTTTTCTACTTATTATAAATTCTACTTCCAACACTTTGTCAGTCGAAAAACTGAACATGACAGGAGACTCTGTCGAAACATGTCTTTGAAACTACAGAGTTTCGTAATTTTCTTCAAATTCTATTTAAAAATTATATTTAATTCTCTCTCAACAGTGTCTGCTAAAGGCTTTGACTATGATTGCCTGTACGTGCACTTTTTTCTGGACTTGCCTCAGAGTGAGTCAACATTGTAGTACATTGTATTTACATTGTCATTGCAGTAGCACATATCCTGTGTAACCTAATTACTACAATGGACTAAGTAGTATGGCAGGTACCGGGATATGCCTGCCCCGTCCCCGCCTCACCCTTTTCAAGATGGCCGCCAACAAAAGTTCGAGAAAAAGTGATGTCATAACCCTAGTTCACCTCACTTTACCTCACGGATGGAGGTTAACCCTAGCCCCCTGGTCGCCCCCGCGCCGAACCCTATAACCCTAACCCTAACTCTTAAGCCTATGTAACTAACCCTAACTTGAATCATCGCCATAACCCTAGTTCACCTCAGTTTACCTCACGGGTGCCGCCGACCCTATAACCCTATAACCCTAACTCTTAAGCCTATGTAAGCCTATGTAACCCTAACCCTAGGTGTAACCCTAACTTGAATCATCGCCATAACGCTAGTTCACTTCAGTTTACCTCACTGATGGAGGTGAACCCTAGTGAAATAAAGAAAAGACAACAATACACTCTCGTTCATGTCTTGTTTTAATTCTGGGTTTTTCTGTATTGACACGTCAATTAGTGCAGATCGCAATACTTGCCGAAAAAGGTGATGGGCTCCTTGATGCCGTGAAAGTGGTTCCCCTCTTTTAAAATGAAAAGGCTGTTGGCTCACGCTGGCCCTACAAAGTGGAAATGACATGACTGATCGCTGGTCTGGACTTCCACCATCAGCAGCTGGCTGTCGGCTAGCAATTTTGGACGAAATCGAGAATTAAAGTTATACACAGAAAAAAGGTTGACTCTTGTTGATTTTGTTATCCCTCCCTTTCCTAAGGAAAGGTTTTTTCCCGCCGTTCGATCAGATGAAATCACATGACCCTTTTGACGTTTGCTGTCTGGTTTTCTTATTGTTTTTTCACTACGTGCAGTGATGTTAAAGTAGTAGGCTCTTATTTTTTTCTTTTCGGGATGAACGTATGTTTTAGCGCCACAGGTTTATTTCATGGTGGATTAAAGAAGCTCGATTTTGCATAAAAAAAAGGTGAGTTTTTTTGTTCGTCTTGGGTGAACAGGTTTCGTTTGTTTGTTTATTTGTGTCTGCTCCATCCAAGGGTCGTCATGCGTACTGAAAATTAGTCGCAGGGTGTTATTTGTTGTTGCCGTGTTTTTTTTTTACAGTGGAGAAGAGTTGTGGATTTCGACTGACTTTGAAGCTTAGACATGTCATTTAAAAGGAGGCCACGAATCGGGTGAGTAGTTATTTATTCGTATGTTGATAGAATGAGCGCGCACAGGAAGGAAAAATCCATTTTATTTTTTAGAATTTTGGTGGCTGCTGACTTCAACTCAGGTTTTTTTATTGCCTTGACTGCCGCTCCCAAATTAAAAAAAATTGTTGTGTCTCGACTTTGCTAACCAAAAGTCACTCGCAGGGAAACTATTTCTATAATGAGGTCGTCTTGTTCAAGGGTCACCGTTTTTTTTCGCAATCTATCATTAACTCAAACCCATTAAAACTTACTCTCGATGGAGTCAGCTCGTTGTGTTGTAGAGTTGAAATGGACTGGTTTTATTGATCTAATAGCATGGGTATAAAAAAACTCAATGAATTACAAAAAAAACGATACTCGAACAATATTTTAGTGGCTTGTGTTTTACAAATTACATAGGATTTGAAATACTTCCCAACTGGAAATAGTGTTAAAAAATTCATTCATTAAGTCAAAAACTTCAGTTTCCTGCATGAAAATTACATCCGCAGATGGCTCGCTTGCTTCAATGTCCTGTAGTAGCGGGAAATGCGCTTCTGTCAACAGGAAAAATGCCG
>OZ026596.1:252400-317400 GCA_964020085.1 Micromussa lordhowensis | reverse complement strand
ACTGGGATCTGGCAGGCATTTTTCTTTATCAAGTGGCCAACCCACCTTTCACTGTGTTTCATTTCGTGGCTCAAATGGTGATCATGCGTAATGCGCTACCGTGGGGGCGTTATAGACGCCATAGACAGTGGGTATTCACAGAGCAAAGACAGCATGTTCCCACCATCCAGGAATTGCTAGTTGCTCTGCTCTGTAGCCTTCTCAGTACCCGTTCAGCGTGATCATGCCTCTTTGAACTCCAGAAAATTCCACTATGACATTGAGCTGAAATATAAGAAAGAGTCTGTGGGCTTTGAATTTAGTTCTCCAGACTCTGATTTGTAGCTTGTTCAAAACCAAGTAGCAAGTTTACACTTTTTTGGGGATTATATATAAAAAAAGTTTTTATGGAGGTTGCTCTATATCTTTATTAAAAAAGGGCCTAAAATGTTACAACAGGCTTGAAGCTATGAGTTGATTGATAGCATTTTATTTGAATGAAAACTAGAAGAAGTGTATTGACATCCTTGGTGGTGATTTGGTTTTTTTTTGTGTGGCGGGTTTTTACTTCTTGGAGGATTTTTCAGACAATGCTCAAACTTGTCCTTGCACTTGACATCCTTGGTGGTGATTTGTTTTCTTTTGTGTGGCGGGTTTTCACCTCTTGGAGGTACACGGTGATGATGTATGTGATTTCCCTGCCACAACAAGTTTCAGAGAGGCATGACTAATTGTAGTGGTAAAAAACACTCAAATAATTATGATCAGATCTCATGAACGTAACAGAACTAAAAAAAACTTACCTCGAACTATTTACTTCCTGTAAATGTGTTTCTCACAAAGTTAAGGGAGTTTATTTATCCCTTCGTCTCTTAAAGTAGACATCATACTCAGTGTGTGCAACAACTGATGTTACATCTGAGCTTGATTCCAACAAGTCATTCATCCATGTTCCATCGCGCTAAAGGCACGTGGGTAATGTCCAAAAAAAAAACGTAAAGAGCCCAACAGCCACACAGTCCCGACTCCTTCAAGATATGGAATAAGCTTGTTTCTCGTGCCTTCATCTTTCACGAGAACATGGCACTCATGTCTAGTGAATCTTGGCAAGGTGATCTGGTAGGAACAACTTGGTTAAGAATTCTTGGGTGATAATTGGAAACATGGCGGAGCATAAAGAGTGAGGGCCAAAAAAAGTATATAACATAGTATTTTTTGAAAAAAGGTGTAAGTGATACACAAATACCTTGTTACAGTAACATCATATAAATGGTAAAAAAGTATATAACATAGTGTTTTTATAAAAAAGGTGTAAATGGTACGCAAATACCTTGTTATTATTAACATAATAACATCATATAAATGGTAAAAAAAGTATATAGGATAGTGATGTATAAAAAAAGGGTAAATGTTACACAAAAACCTTATGCTATTGTGCATTAAACACTTTTCCCTCTTTTTTAACTTGGTCTGGCTGAGAGAATGTCTTTTTGATAAGCTCACATCTTGCATTATACTCTGGATTTTTTTTTTACAGACAGCCCCATCATGGTTTGGGGTGTCAGACATAGCTCAAGGTCTGATGATGATGTGTGGTGACTGTTCTGCGCCTCTTCTTCTAGTTTGTTTTTCCATAGGTGACGTTGACACTTACTTCTCAGTCACCATCAGAGCCTTCACTGGTGGCAAAAAGTCCTACATAAGTCTCAGCTGTGCTGGCATAAATTTGGCGTAAAATTCCCACGCCCATACTCGCTGTTACAACCTTACTGAGGTCTTCAGTTTACAAGGTGCGCCTTCAACTGCTGCCCAGTCTTGCTGGGCGAAAACTCAAAACCTTTATGGGATGGGAGGGCAAGTAGATTGCTATAAAAATTATTTGTTATATTTGTATTTAGGTCTACTTTTCTTCGTTAAAGAAAGTTAATATCATTCTATAAAATTGAACAATTTGGTTTTAATTGATGCATAGGTGACGCAGACATTACAAGGTTAGACCGGGAATTCAGGTTTAGATTTCTTGTAAGCCTCAACACCAATCTACAGTGTGTCAGATCTAGGTCAAGGTCTGATGATGATGTGTGGTGAATGTTCTGCATCTCTTTGTCTTGGGTTTTTTCCGTAGAGTCCTTCAGAGACTTCTTTCGTGGGAACTGCAAATCCTGTGTTCTAGCCAACGAGAAAAAATGGTCACCTCCTGTGCTACCTCTTTCCACCACCTCTCTAGTTACTTCTTGTAACAACGAGACTTCTTTCATAGCACCTGCAAAGCCTGTGTTCTAGCCAATGAGAAAAAAAATGGTCAAAAGGTGATAAAAAGAGAGGTCACCACGCATCACGTGTAAATATCACTGAAACTAGACTGAAAAAAGGCCTGATTGATCTTAATAGGGTGACCACCACAAAGACTGGAGGACGGAGGTACGATGGACATTAAAGTTAACTGCTAGCTTTAGAAGAGGAGGATTAAAAAAATTAAACATGCTCCTCAAGACTGTTGTTTCACCCTCATTGAAAATTCTGCTCAGCTTGGCTCCATTTGTCTTCTCTATATGGAAATGGCGTGCGATTTGGAAGATTGTAAAAGAGGGTTTTTTGCTAGCTCCTTTACTAAAACCAAAACTCTAAACAAAATATAAAAAAATAAGAATCAACTTTAAGAATGTTGGGCAATTCTTAAGTCACCCAGAGATGTGCTCTGCGTCTGAAGACTGTGACTTATTTGAAGACGCCCTTTGTCATCCGACCGCTATCTTCAGAATTAATCTCATCAGAATCACCCAGTCCCAAGTCACAAAAAACCCTCATGATCTTTTATAGTTATAATAACATCATATATAAAAAAAATAATAATCATTAAAGTCAAACTTTAAGAATGTTGGTCAATTCTTAAATCGCCCAGAGATGTGCTCTGAGTCTGAATACAATATGGCTTATTTGAAGACGGCTATACTCATTCTAAACTTCTTATTGTATAAAAGGTCGTATTTCAGGAATGGCTGCAATACTGATGGCTGGTTGGTCAAATCCCTCAAGGAGTGACTCAAACAACATGAAATTTACACTTAAATAGTGAGTTGCTCGTTCGTAAACATGGCCATAGTTACTGTGGGTGTTCCAGAACCTATAAGAGTTACAATTTCCTTTAGTGGTCATCTCTTTGCCATACTTGGTGCATTCCTGAGACACAAATTATTAATATATACTTAATTACTTACTATATTACTTTTTCCGGCTTCGGCTTGCGTAGGCTTTTGTTCAAAAGCCAGAGATCCTCCTTTCTGTAGTAACCGGTGTGATATAATGTCAGAGGGTGCATCTTGTACAACTTGTTGGTGTTCCTGCATATGGTAATTTGCATAGCCTGGGAGAGGCTGCCTTCTGTTCTTCTCGTGCTGAACGCGTTTGATTTTCTCAAGGGTCATCCTTCGGGTCAGTCAATAATAGAGCTTCAAAACTTATCAATCTGGTTGTTCTTGGTAATTGGAAGTTTTACTTTGTTTAGTGGGTGTTGCAGGGCCTATAAGAGTTACAATTTCTTTAGTGGTCGCCTCTTTGCCATACTTGGTGCATTCCTGAGACACAAATTATTAATGCATACTTACATAATTACAAAAAAAAAATAAATTTCTTACTTTAACACACCTGCAACATGACCTCTTTCGGGGTCTGGTTGTGTAGGCCTATCAATTTGGTTAAAGACGGTATTAAACAGTGCTTTGACCGCTGGAAGGTACACAAATAGTGCCAGCTAGTCTGATTGACTATTATCTCAATGAGGGCCCTCATTTTGTCTGGCGTGGGCGCTGGTATGTCATATTTCTTCTGGAGTCACCCACAGACAATAATTCTTCCACCAGGAGTAGATAAAATCTGTTTTTACTAGTGTAACTGTAAAGATAAGTACAAAAAAAGTTAACAACAATTAACAATCATAATTAACAAAGATAAAGTACATAATTCACCAAAAGATAATGAAAAAATTAATAGGTACAGGTTAAAAGAAAAGCCTCTCCTAACTGTGGTGTTCACTATCATAAAACATCTGCTGTAATTTGTACTGGTATAAATGTCTAATGGAACGGTGGACACACCGTCTTTGAGGACTTTTCTCTTGGGGTAAAAATAGCTAAAGCCAGTCCGATGCTGGGCGTAGGTCAGGACCTTGTTGTCCACCACGCGAAGTCCTCGGTTCTCGCCGGATCGACTTTGGCGCATCTGCAACACGTTCAGGTACACCTCCTTCTGGGGTTCGTTGAGTCTCTTGCTGATGCCCTTGTAGCTGGCTTTGCTGCTCTCTGCGCCCCAGCAGCAGTATAGGTCTTACTGTTGAGCCCCACAAAACCGTCTCCTTCCATTCCACTTTGAACAGCCCCGGCTTGCGCTTGTCATAGGTGGCGTGCTCCGGCGTGTTGTGGCGGGGAAACCACCGGTGCTGGATGGCAGCAAACTCTTCCTTCTTGTCGGATTGGACCAGCTCTTCCAACGAGTCGCCCGCCAGAGACATGTAGGCGGAATCAGTATCCATTTCCAGGTACTGAAAGTCTCGCCTATCCAGAAAGGCGATGATGCAATGGTAATAGAATTCCAGCATGCGTAGCTTGGCGTAGGTGAAGACGAAGAAACCGATCTGAATGGGCAAGTCGCACTTGATCTTCTTCTTGAAGATCTTGAGCTCAAACACCTCCTCGCTCACTTCCTCCAAATCGTGAAAGAAGAAACTGTTGATGGCACAGGCCACTTTACTCTTGTCCTGCTCGTACCTGACCTCCTGGTGACAGCCCACGTCCACGATGAAGCGACCAAAACCCGCATTGCCCACCAGCTTGGCCGTCTCTCCCAGGATCTTTTGGTTGGGGTCCGCATCGGCGACACGACGACACGCCACTGGACCGCTCGGTGCACGCGACTCACCACCAACCCTTGGTCCAGATAGAATTTCAGCAAGGGTGTGCCCAGCAAGATCTTGTCGCCCTTGTAGGAGCCGATCAGAGCGTGTCGGGGCCTGGTCATGATGTCGTGCTGCTCGGCGAAGGCCTGCATGTGCTGGCCCACCTTGAAAATGGGCGTCATTTCGCTGAGCTTGTTTCGGAGGTGGGGAGGGGTGTCGATGTCCACTTCCAGGGCCCCGAAGAAAGTGCCCTCCTGCACGCATCGCAGGAGTTGGCCCTGCATCTGCTTCTCGCTGCGACCGGGAAAGTGCTGGTTGAGAAAGGTCTCTATCTCATTTTGCTTGTCGGCCCATTTTTGATGATACCACTGACATTCTCTGATCGACACCACCCTCAGGTCCGGCATACTCTCCAGGTATTGCCTCTTCTCCTCTGTTTTCTTCACCCATTCCGGCATAAGCTTCAAGAACTCGATGGACTCGCGGTCAACCAACATCGGTGACCGTGCCAGCAACAACCGTGAAACTCGTAGGCGGTCTGGCTGGCAGCATCGTTGCCATCCACTGGCAATTGCCTGGGCCCGAGCGAGGCGCTTCTCTCCCTGATCGAGTCGGGTGCAAAACTGGGTGAGACCGTGACCCACCCAGGCCAACCACTTGTCCGCCGCACGCCAGGACTTGGCCGGTTGCAGCTCGTCTCCACAGGAGGGGAGCCAGCGCATGCAAATCTCTCAAACGCATGCCCGTGAAACTCTCGGGCTGCTCCAGCGTGGTCAAGTAGGTAGAGGCCAATTCTCGGGTTTTTCTTTCCAAATTCTTCAAACCGCAACCCCGGTATCGCGCCAAGCATCGAAAATAGCAGAAGTGGTCAGCGTACAACTGGCCAGTCCGTCTGTCTTTTTCCAGCGCATCCAGACCTTGATTCTCAACCTTGATTCTCAACTGGCCAGTGATCTTGTTACGGCCTACAGGTCTGTTCTCCATAGGGTACAGGTGGAAGGTCACATTGGTGAGCAAGGCGATGTGCCACTTGTTGTTGGGCTTCTGTTGTCTGACGTACTCGAGCCAATCCGTCCCCCCCACGCGCTGCAGCACCACCAGCGGGTGGTCGAAAATCAACCCATTTTGCGAGGGGTAGTAATATTGCTTTTCTCCGGTTTCGACGTTGCTCAAAATAAAGCCAAACACCAGGTTGATCTTGAACGCATTTCTTTGAGCACGGAAGATGGCCCGCAGCATGTTGCCAATGTCACTAGCCGCCTCCAGTCGCTGAGTATGCACTAGGACGCACTTTCCACCCCGTTGGCGTGAGCGGATCTGAGACCAGTTGTCCCTATAGCACTGGCAGCAATCTTCTGGTACGCTTGCCGGTAACTTGGCCGGACACGTTCGTGCATCAGGACGCAAACCCGACGCTGCTGGCGGCAGTGGGCTGGCAGCAGAGGTTGACGATGATGAAATGGTGGCTGGGTGAGACTTGAGGTGTTCTCTCAAATGACCGCGGTAGTGGAAGCTCTCCTGACAAACGGGGCAGGGGTAGCTAGCCGGTGCCTCGCACTCCTTGTTTACATGTTTCCTGATGTCATGCTTCTTGGGGTGCTCCCTTCGGTAAAAGCGACACGAAAAGCCCCCCAATTGACGATGAACAGTCTGTCTCTTTAGCGTTTCCTGGCTAGCGAACGTCTTGGCGCAAAGGTCGCACACGGGCCTCTTGCCGCGGCTCTCGGGAGGAGGAACAGGAGAGGGCGGCGGCAGCTCAGTGAGTCAACCGTGGCATCTGCTGAAATACCTAGTAAATCGCGGCTTGCCAACACCGGTGCACATTCATGTGTCTTCCCAGGCGGTCTTTCCTGTAGAAGCGTTGGCCGCATACTCGGCAAGAAAAACCGACCGATTAATGATGAAGGGATTCTCAATGTCTCTTCAGACTACCCTGAGTAGAAAAACGCCAGTTGCAAAGATTGCAAACATACATGTCTGACTCTGAGGGGTGAGCAGCGCCCTTTTTTATACGATGCAGCGATGACGTGAGCAAAAGGGGGTGCAAAACAGTTCGCTATCTTGACATGTTTTTTCTATCCCCAGGTGCAGTGACCGAGAGACGCCTGGACACAACTCATGGAGACGAAGACAAGATCGATGATCATAAACCATTGGGATGTAAAAAAACAATGATAATAAACAAGACATGAACGAGAGTGCATTGTCGTCTTTTCTTTATTTATGGGAGAGGGATGAGAGCGTGCGCGTGATGTCAGGCTTGACTGAAAAAAAAGGTCAGCCAAGGTCACGACAGAGGTCAGGGCGAAGGTCAGCCAAGCGAAGAAAACCCCCCCGAGCTTGGCAACCCAAGGGGCGGTGCAACGAAAAACCCTCCGAGCTTGGCAACCCAAGGGGCGGCGCAACGAAAACCCCCCAAGGTTGGCAACCCAAGGGGCAGCCAGCCGAAGAAACCCCCCAAGCTTGGAGCCAGGGGCGGCCAGCTGGAAAACCACCCCCCCCCCCCCCCCGACTGGCTGGAAAGGGTGGCGCAGCGGAGCTAGCAGAAGTCTAGGGTTAACCTTTGGGAGGCCTGCGCGGCCAAACTAGGGCTAAAAACCCACACACACATGATAAGACCTAAGGGAGACCTAAGGAGGCCTAGGCCCAAACAAACTAGGGTTCACCTCCATCTGTGAGGTGAACTAAGGTTATGGCGTTGATTCAAGTTAGGGTTACACCTAGGGTTAGGGTTACATAGGTTTACATAGGCTTAAGAGTTAGGGTTATAGGGTTGGCGGCACCCTTAAGGTAAACTGAGGTGAACTAGGGTTACGAGGATGATTCAAGTTAGGGTTACATAGGCTTACATAGGCTTAAGAGTTAGGGTTAGGGTTATAGGGTCCAGCACGGGGGCGACCAGGGGGCTAGGGTTAACCTCCATCTGTGAGGTAAAGTGAGGTGAAGTAGGGTTATGACGTCACTTTTTCTCGAACTTTTGTTGGTGGCCATCTTGAAAAGGGTGAGGCGGGGGCGGGCATATCCCGGTACCTGCCATACTAATAACTAGCACATCATATTGTGTTTAATAGCGGAGTTCCTGTGCATGAGCGATATCTTAGAAAATTTTGTAACCCTTTGATCTAAAAAATTCTGGTTGTGACTGTCGGTATGTCCATCCATACGTTCATCTGTCGGTATGTCCGTCCGTCCATACGCCAAGCCCAATACCTTGAAAAATAACAGAGTAGCAGCATTACTTGGCAAAACAAGGTACCTGCTGACCAGTATCACATAACCATATCACTGGCTCAGGTTTAGAGCTCATCAAGGTTGCATGTTTTTTTTTAAGTTGACCACTGACCAGGTACTGGTTTTTGATTAAATCACAGGCTCAAGAGAGGTTATTACTCTGGGTGAGAAGAAGGGAGTACATGCAAAGGCAAAATTTCAGTGCAAGTTAACCCCTGGCATGTTCCCTGCACAGTTGTTTCTTGGAAAGTCCCTGATATATTGTGTACATAATTTCTACAATCTTGGTTTCACTGATTAGGTAAAGTTTGTTAAAATGTAACTAGAAAAAATAGTGAAACCACATGCTGACCAATTACATACTCACAATATTATTGATCACTTTTTGAGTTACTGATCCAAAAGAAATGTAATCAAGAGCCCCACTTTTATGTTTGGTTAAATCTTTCTATTACTTTCAGTTGATGTTTTTGGGATGGAACCACAGTCCAGGACTTGCTCAATATCTTTTGGATGTTTGACAGGCATGTTCTTTTCTAAATTACATTGTAGATTGGACACCTATGGATGATCCAGTGTTGTCAGGAGTCACACAAACCTGTGTAACAAAGCTGGAAGGAGAGGTAATGATACATGTTTCCATAGTGTTAGTCCATCGCATGGTAACTAGACGCGTGTCCTGCATTTCAGAGGAACACATCTTATGACAGGGATTAGTGTGAAACAACTTTGACTCTTCTCACCATAATTATCCATATCATCAGCAATTGGCTGCAGTTGATTTCATTGCTTGAAGCAACAGACGGCGAGCACTGTTTGGGTAACAGTTTCCAAGTCAGACATTTTCACATTGAATTCAGTTTAAGTGCACAGTTGTCAGGTAGATTGAACACTGACTCCCTCTGACTTTATTTCCATTTTAGGACTATGTTGCCCATTTCAGTTTTCCCTTTGACTTCTCATTAGTTTACCAAGAGGATGAAGATTCTGGTATGTTTTGTTTCAATTTCTGTATGCTTGTCTGGATCCGACAGATAAATATCAGCCTATCTTTGTTGTTTTTCAGACGATTTTATTCACTGGCCCACGCTATTTCTTGAAGTGCTGTCTCTGGATAGCTGGGAAAGATTCAGGACAGAGGGTTATGCATACATCACCATACCTAATAAAGCTGGTGAGAGGATAATTTATGCATACAGGTTGTTTTAGCCAAGGTGTTGTGCTCAGAACAACACAAACAATCGTGATGAAAGTCCTCAAACTCTCAATTTAACAGAGCCATTTGGCCACCATGGCTATCATAATAATGTATTTAAACATTGTAACTTTTTATATCTCAGGTAGTTATGCTGTTGAGGTTAACACTTGGAGGCCAATAGGAAATGGCCCTGGTCCTGAGATGAGACGGTTCTTTATTGGTGGATCACCAGAACTGGAGGATCCCACTTATCCTCAAAAGCCTGCTATGGCTGATGTAAGATTATAAAATAATTGAGTCACTACGCACACTCTCATTGGTCAATAGGTGTGTTTAGATGAGAGTATGTAAACACAGTTGTGACATTTTAGATTTGCGCATATTTTTGAGAATTATTTTATAAAAGCAATAGAGCACTTTTTCCGTGTTTATATAGCCTCATCTAAACACTTGGAGGGTTGGGAGAATTCTTGAAAGTTATGCAAATCTGAGACATAGTAGAGGGTTTGCATAACTGTCACGAATTCTCCCAACCCTCCTTGTGTTTTTATGAGGCTATATAAATATGGAAAAAGTACTCTATTGCTTAAATATATAATAATACTGAGTTCCCAATGGTTCATTGTACACTTAGCATATTTGCCTATTAATTTGTTTCTTTATCTTTGACAACAGGAAAAAGTTTTAAGCAAATATTTCTTCAGGACAGCTGCTTCTGGAAGTATCACTGTTCAGTTTCATATTATGCAACAATGCCAGTATGTATTATCATTCAAATCCCTACTTTCTTTGTTTATATGTACTGGATAATTAGACACTGATCTTGAGGATGCTTCTGAAAACACTGAAAGTTTACACTATTCAATATCACTAATGTTGGCTGCACTATGAACACTTCGAAATGTGGATCATGTGTACTAAGGCATCCGCGGACAAGTGTCAATCAGTACCCCGATCAACCCTTGATCAACATCTCGATCAACACTCAATCAACAGTGGGTCAATAGTTGGCGGAGTGTCAACCGACTTATATGTATCAATCGACACTTGATGGCCGAGGATGACCGAGTATTGATCGAGGGTATCGATTGATACTCTACTGCGGATGATCTCAAAATGTTTTGGACTGGTGTCTGATACTATGCTAATATTGTGAATTCATTTTAAGATCTTTTATGGACTTGAAAACAAAGAAAACCAGGCGCACCAGGACCATACTGGACAGATTAGGGTAGGTAACTCACACATCTGACACCATACAATATTACCGAGGTCTGTAAATGATGTGTTCAAACAGCTTTAAATTTTCCTAGCAAGAGGGTACCTATATTCATCGCATCTGCACACAGTTACTATATTTATCACAAAACTACCAAGCAAATGTAAGATGTGATTCATGAGATGTTTTCAGTGCTTGTTGATTGGTGAATATGATTCTTACATATTAGAGGGATGAATGCCCTGGATTCTCTGTCACAAGTTATGGGTGAGTTTAAAATCAATTTTTTAAATAAATAAAGTTGGGTTAGCTTTATGACTGCATAATGTTTATACCAGTAGTGCTATTTTGCAGCATATATGAAATTGTTGTCATCATTATATTTGCTATATGACTGAGAAAATTACTGCATTGTGGTTGGCTGAGTGCAGGCCAATTTATTGTTAATTCTTAATAGTTAATTTTTTCTTATTTGCATAACAATGTAATCCAACCTAGTTGCAAGGCAATTTTGGGCTGAAACTACAAAAAAGTGTGAAATTGCATTACACGCATGCTAGATTATATTGTAATGCAAATGAGAAAAGTAAACCGTGAAAAGGGTGCAAATTAACATGCATGTGTTCGCAATTTTCTCAGTCACAATATTATAGTAAATGGGTAATTGTAGGAAAACTTGAGCAATGTGTAATTCCAGAAAATATCCAGACCTCCCCCACGGAAGGGATTTTTTCTAAGACCCCCCCACCCCTCTGGAAATTCCAATTAAGCTTCATACATTTCTTTAAATTTGTTGGCCTTACAGAACCCCCAGCCCCCCAGGAAATTCCAATCCCTTCTGTGGGGGGAGTATGGATATTTTCTGGAACTGCACAATTAAGGAATAACACTACACATGATATTTGAAAATTCTTTCAAATTAAACTCCCCTAAAGGCAAGTGCAATTTCGAGAGAATTTTCAAATATTACTCATAGTATAAATCCGTAATTGCACTCACATTGAGACGATACCTATACTACTTAAAACTTATTCTCCATTTTTTACTGCTCTGCCTTGATTTATGTACGTGATGTTATCTTTAGTTTTTAAAATGTTTATTTCCGGGGCCCCACTGAAAAGTACCTTTAGCAAAGTGGGCCTGGTACTAAACTATTGTTATTATTCAATTGGTTTCTCTAAACAGATGCATTCCAAAGAGCAAAAAAACGAATGTTAGATGCACGTGAAGGTCTTCCTTCAGTGAAATAGAGAAATGCTGCAGTTGTTCTTGAATAATTCCAACATAAAGAAGAACACACATGGTGCAATTTCAAAGTTACCTGGAGTCAGTCTGTCTGCGGCTGGGAACCTAGCATAGACTGCAAAGCACAAATGAAGATGTGTGCCTCAAGACTGTAATAGAATCAATTGAGGATACCTAATTCAAATATCCCTTACAAGAACAGCAGTGGAAAGTTGTAACATGGTTCTACTAACAATTTCCAGTAAGAAAAATAAACAAATGATAAGGCAGATGGCCATTGCTAGAACTTTGACTGGATTTAACGATCTTGGATGTTCAGTGACCCTAATGTTTCTTTCGATGGATCATTTTCTCTACTGATTTTCTTTGTTTAGGGAAAAAATGAAAAATATCTATCGACTAGAAGTTTAAATTTTTGGCAAAATGCACCATCGAATTCCGTTCTTAGTAGTTCTTCGTGCATCTGTGCGGCGGTCTCAAATGCCTCTTAAAGGGTTAAATTTTGTGAAAACATTAGTAAGGTTTGGAATTATTTACGCAGCAGACCCACTTCTACAAAATATGACTAAGATCGTTTGCCTCCGTTGACTCACCTTGTAGACCGTGCTCGATGATATGCGACAATTTTTCGAAATCAGTATAGTTTACCACACGCTTTATCTCTGAAATGAAGACGGTGACCCCCAATTTTTTTTGCATTTCTGGTACAGGTAACTCATTATCTGCCTGCAGTAAAAATTAATGTCCCAGTTCCGCTTAACTAACTTAGTTACGGTAAGACCTAATTACTAAAGAGCAAAGACACGTTTGGCGTAATTAGGGGGAACACCGCTCAGTGGTTGGCATGACAGACAACTTCCCATAGCGTGACAATTAAAAGGCACTACGAGCTGCAAAGCAGCAACGCGCCATGACAGATAACATCTAGGAGCGCTACGAGCTGAAGCTTAGGCCGGCCACGCGCTACAGTGAAGCAAAAACGGCTCGACCTAAAGCCAGCAACGCGCAAAGGTATACGAAACGCCGACCGATGAAGCCTCACTTATCTCCCCAGCAGTGCTGGATCGGACAAGAGTATTGGCAGCTAGGTCGAAGGACATAAAACTGAGAACGTAAACAAATACAAAGCGAGGCTTGGGGAAGTCGCTGTGGAGACTTAACCGCCACTGATACATGCGAAGCGTGTATCCCCCCAAGCCATTAACACTAACTAGGCGGGTTAAAACAGAATTAAACATTTAAACGAATGAATCTGGGCTTGAGACGCTAGCCATACGTGGGGCCGCGGACAACAGGACTTGCTGTGGTGTACGGATGTATAACTGGTAACAGTCAGAAGACCATCTTCCTAGCACTTTGATAAGCCAATCTGGTAAGCCCGCAGCAGCCGCTGTAGAAGCGGCCCCGATACGAAAACTGTGGCCCTTAAGGCTACGGTAGGGGAAACCCGCGCACCGGGCAGCGTCCCGGAGAAGGCATATCACCGCGGAGCGGGTAAGAAGCCGACCCGACCGAAAAGAAAACAAAGGGCCGCTGGAAGGGTGCGTGGTGAGGAAAAACTGCTGCATAGCCGATACAGCGCACACGGTACCAGGGGCTTTGGCAATAACGACCGACCGACCCTGGCGAGAGAAGTCGGTTTTAGACGACCTGAGCGTAACAACGATGTGCTGCGGACATACCAGACTCGGATAAAATGACACACAATCGGTACCCAGGTCGAACTGGGGACGGAAGCTATTTACCCCAGGGTAAGTGAATTCGCTACAGCGCAGGAATCCATAAAAGGCTAAAGTAAAGGCGGCCCAAATCATGGGGAAATCCCGCTGTCCTAACCAGGCTTCCAAGATTGGGCGGATAGCAAGCAAGATCCCAGGGGTAACAGGCCGACGAAGGATGCGACGTTGGCCCTGGAAACGGAGGATGCCCCTAAGAACTTTCTTAAGAAGTAATTTGCCCATCAGGGGGTCGCCGTGCCCACAGGAGATATGGAGGTTACGCACAGCGGCAAGGTATAACTTAATAGTACTATGGCGAACGGTTCGCGCTAAGTGGGAGGCAAAATAGATAAGAGTGCCCTCGGAGGCGGGAAGTATGTCCCCCGTATAGGAGACTAACCGGTTCATAAGGCAGAAGGTAATAAAACTCTTTTCGCCGGAGCTGTAAGTGCGTTGAGTTGTCCAGGCCAAACCCCAATGGGCGTAGTTGAATACCTCGTCTCTTAGAGGGTCATTAGCGAAGGCGGGATGGTGCAAGGGTCCCTGTTCGCCTTGGGAGCAGCTTCCCGGAAACGGGCCTCCTGAAAACGGGAGAGCGCATCAGCGATGACATTATGGACCCCAGGAACATGGCGAGCACGAACAAAAAAGTTGTACTTCATGGAGAGGAGGGTAAGGGCCCTGAGTAAGTCCATAATCCTAGAGACTTTAGAATGCCCAGAGTTGATAATGGCGACGACGGATTCATTGTCGCACCAGAGCTGTAACCGTTTGCCCGCGAAATGAGGATGCCAGATCGTGCAGGCAACTACAATGGGAAATAATTCTTGCCACTCGATGCTAATACCCTGTTCGCGGTTGAGGAGGAGGTGGGGCGGCCACCTTCCCTGGAACCATTGCCCTTTAAAATAACCCCCAAAGCCCACCGTACTGGCGGCGTCAGTAAATAATTCTATCTCTGGGGAGGGAGTGACAGAAGTATCCAGGAAAAAGGAACGCCCATTCCACCCGGTAAGGAAGAGCAACCACATATCAAGGTCCTTAAAAAATTCTTTGTTGAGACGAACATGGTGAAAGCGGCTGGGAACCCCCCTGGTAAGGTTTATGACGCGTTGTAAAAACGTCCGCCCCGGGACGACCACCCTACAGGCAAATTGGAGGGTTCCTATGAGGGATTGCAACTCGACCAACCGCGCAGAGCGGCGGCGCTTAAAGGACTTGAGCAGTTCGCGGGTACGGTTAAGCTTGTCCTCTGGCAGACGTGCTTCCATACGAGAACTGTCCAGTTCTATCCCCATAAATTCCAGGACCTGGGAGGGCCCCAAAGTTTTGGAGGCTACCAGAGGGGCTCTTAAGGACATAAACACCCGGAGAAGAGTACTGAAACTAGTTAGACACTGGGCCCGGGAGGGTTCAATAACTAAGAAGTCATCGAGAATGTGCAGGACATGTTGTATTCCGTAGTTATGAGTAAGGATCCATTCGAGTGCATCAGATAATTGGTTGAAAATGTAAGGGGCGCTGCGGAGCCCAAAGGGGAGGTACATATCGACATAAAACATAGCCTGCCAATAAATGCCCAAGAGATTCCAGTCGTCAGGGTGTATAGGGAAAAGGCGAAAAGCCGACTTCAGGTCCGTTTTGGCCATGTAAGAACCCTGCCCCAGGGATTGCAAGGCCCCTATAGCGTCGTCCACCCGAACGTACTGAAGGGAATAGGGGTCCTTAGGAATATAATCGTTAATACTATCCCCTTCAGGGTAAGACAGGTGGTAAATGGTACGCCACTCAGGGGAATGTTTCTTAGGAACAACCCCAACAGGATGGCATTGGAAGTTAGGCAAAGGGGAGGAAGGGAAAGGCCCCGCGACCCTTCCCAGAGAGATCTCCTTGTCAAGGTTTGCGGAGACCACCTCGGGGTGTTGGGAGGCAGAGATTAAGTTACGTGAAACCCTAGCTCTCTGGGGACCCAAGTAACCAATACGCGCGCCATATGTAAGAGCACTAAGTAAAGAATTAACAAAGTTGCGGTCAGGATGACTACAAAGTTCCCGTTGAAGTTCAGCAACATTAATGGGTGTAGACACTTTGGGGCGTTGGTGGCGCGAAAGCAGAAGGACATTATTTCTTGCCACGATCGCCGGAGTTCCTGGCGGTGAAGTTCTTGGAGGGGCCATCTGAGGTACAGTTGGGGAATGCGTGGGAAGGCGAACGGCATCGGCTACAGACGTGGGGGAACTGGCAGGAACGACGGTTGCACCCAGACGGTTTGTTGAAACTGAAGCAGCACGAGCCTGGTCCTCTGTTTTGGCGACGGGTCGGGTCAGCCTTGGGGCAATCCGCCTGACTGTGGTAGGGGCTGGAACACACGAAACAATGCGGCTTAGCGAGTCCGGAAAAAGTTACCGTCCACAGCTCTAGGTCAACGAGGTCCCAAGGTCGGGTGAGATCGGAGGCTGCGTAGCGGCGAAACTGTTCGTCATATGCTAGCCAAGCAAGGCCCTTGAATTTGGATTCCGCCCTACTAATTATCTGCTGATATTTAAGCAATTCCAATGCCCTCCTAGGGTAGGCCGCAACAATGACAAGCATGTAGGTTGTGTAGGCATCCAGCCATTTATGGAATGTGTCAATCACTGGCTTTCGTTTGCGCACCATCGTGACCGGGGAAACAAGGGAACCTGGGGCTGAGTCCTCCACCCGGAGCTGAACCACGGGGGACTGGGGGTGAGCAATCGAGTCTGGTAATAGCAACGTAAAATCAATGTACTCACCCCGTAAGATTTTGTCCTCCAAGTTCTTTTCCAACGGGCGATGTAAACCCATAGGGGACGCTGTTCCTGATGGGCGAAGTTGAGTGAAAGGCTGAACGTGTGAAAATGATGTTCCAGGCCGAATTTGGCTGTCATGGAGTGCCTGGGATATCGACGTCTGTACGGTGTTTTGTAAAACCCGGAGTTGGTCGCTCGTAAAGGGCGATGGAGAGATCTGAACTGGTTCCGGGGCCGTTAGTAAGTCCTCAACAGTGTGGACTGGCTCCACGGGCGTGGGGTCTTCGTCGCCCTGATCGCTGATGGCTGAATCGCTGTCGTCGCCATCCACCAGAAAATCGTCCGGAGCGGCTTTGTCCTTCGCCTTGGCTCGGTTAGTTGTGGCCGGTAAGCGCCCACTTGAGCGTTTGGAGACTCGGGTATGTTTGGCAGGGCGGCTCGAGGCAAGAGTGGCTGTCCTTTTGAGTGCACTGATCAGCTGTGTACGGGAACCAGCGATAGGCAGGTTCAGAGCCTGAAGACGAAGGCGAAGAACCTCGGTACTGAGGGAAGAGAGATTCTCCTTGCGAGTCGTTGGTCCCTGTGCCGAACGTTTGGACACACGCGGACGCGCCATGTGGAAATACGGATAATTGAAATACAAATTCACTTAAAATGTGAGTAGTAGCTCAGGCACAGCTAAGAGAATATGACTATGGACCTTGAACAGGGACTTTTATAGCTAGACAGAGCCTGTAACTACAACCAATGGATAAACCTGTACCATGGCAGGGCAGGACACTACGTAATATATATTTAGGACATAAAGGAAGGATTCACTACTTTAACCACTAAATACGGCCAAAAGAAAGTGTAACTAGACGTTATTGCAACATGCTATTGCCACACGTTTAGCTAGAGGCCATCCAAGGGCAACATAACAAAGATTACAAAGGTTCGTTTACGTACTATTAAACTGCTTCGTTGTTTTACCGTACGAGTCACGTTATGTCACGGCAAACCAGGGCGTCACGCTCCATTAACAGCGTTTTACGGATGGCCCTGTAAAACTTTCTTTAAAATCTATCGACTGGAAAAATTTTGCGCGAACGTCCTTAAGTTAAAAAAGTCATGTTATTGTAAAAAGGTACCATATTTGTATGTATGTAGAGTATTTAAAAAAAATACATTTTTATTACTAACATTTCTTCAATATTATAAGTTGTAAATACAATACAGTGTTGTGTAATTCTTATGCACAAGTCAAGCCTTAAAATATGTGCACTTAAACTGTTTCAAATTTAACAAAATTGCTACAAGACATCTTACATGTATATAAAATGACATTAGCTTGTCTAGATTCAATTGCAAATGGACTAGCACAATGCTCAGCAAAGTACAGGAAACTTAGTAATAAAACTAACTTAACAATAAGTGCACAAAGCATCATGCCAACTATCTTGAACTCTGTATGACTTGTGTTTTACAAAGTAGATATAAAAATTCACTAAGAATTGAGTAAACTATGAGTTGTTTGAGATACAGCTTCCAGCCAGTTTGTGAAGCCAAGTTGTTCTGTTTGTTCACTAATCTTGCTTAGAGATTGAGCTAATCGTCTTCCATTGCCCTCCAATACTGCAGGTACCTGGTAAAACACAGATATCTTAAGTTATTTAAATACATTCTGTCAAATCCCTTGAAAGCAGGCAGATGTTGGAGCTACTGAAATTGTTGTTGGGTTTTGGCAAGATCTGACCAACTCCACTTGACCACTGAGACAGAGTTATCTATATTTTACATGAGGTGTGCATATTCAAAATGGCTCTTGCATTGCGTAGTTCCTAGGCCTCAATATTTCATTACTGAAATCAATTGACCGTGAAGGACTAGGCAAGCTATTGCATACGTTTTTCATCTTTTGTCAGAAACCTACATAACCTTCAAGCTATATGTTCATCCTATTTTACAGACCCTACAAACTTGCCAGTGCATACTGGGGGTGAATAGGGGTATGTAAATCCATAGATCCGTGCCATTTTTTCTCCAAATCTGTTGATCCACAAATATTTTCATTCAAATCCGGAACTGCATTGTTTGGAAAATTTCAGTGGCATGTTTTCACTCCAACAGTTTGTTTTTAGTTAACCTTCTTTGCCTGGGTGGGTGGGGTTCTCCTTCATAGTATGTGCAGCACTAAATAGCATGGGTTTTGAGTCCTTTTGTCTGAAATAGGCGATACATTTCAGCCATTTTGGTCTGCAATAGAATTGAGAGTTGAAGTGACATAATCAGACAATTGGTTTTGGTTTTCACGGTTTGAGATTGGCTGAGTAGTCTAATATGTAAATCGTTGGTTTGATTTTGGTTTTACGACACTCAGTTGTCACTCCATCACTGTTGTCACTGATCTCTTGATTGAGAAGTGAGGTGTACTTATAACATTGAGAATTCGAAGCTCTTTTCAAATGTTTACCAAAACAGAAGCAGTTCAGTCTAGGTAGGGTCTGGTCTGAGATAAGGTATACATTTTTTGTCAGGTCTGAAAGAGGGAAGGAAATCACATATCTTTTGCTTTTGATATTGAATGCAATTACAGCACTATCTAAAGAACCAATAAAATGCAGATTAATAGACCTTATCATGCTGAAGAAGAAGAATAAGAATATAAGAATCTGTTGCAAACACATGGAAATATGGGAGCCCAAACTTGCCAAATTTTATAACAAAATGTATGCCCGGGTAACACTTACCCCATAGAATTCATTATTTTGTAAAAAAAGAAATGGCAGTTTTGGAGGCACAAATTTTCATGAATTTATAACAGATTGTTATATTTATTTATGGAGGTGAGTTTTTGTTTATGTGAAGAATACGAAACGTTGTTGTATTTTGTGACATCTTGACCTAGACAAGTTACTCTTCCATCAAAACTGCTTCAGAACTTTTAAGGAAGTTTTTTACCTGCCTTTGGACAAACCAGGATAGTCTTGGACAGATTCGGAGGTCCTTGGCCCATTTTGGAAATCATCAGACATAAAGTCACTTAGTTTTGTGTGAAAGTTCATTGGTAAACTGGTAGATGTGGCTACCATTGTCAAGTTAGCAAAAACTATAAGATAAGGATTACATCATTCCAATAAAAATGGCAAACCTGAATTTAGTCTCATCCGAAAAAAGAAATTAAGTGGATAAAACACTAACATAATGACCATCACTGACAAAAGATCTATGATCCGAAATCGTAGCTAAGGATCCACAATCCGAACTTCAAAACAGGTAGAGTCCAGAGTCCTGGCCATAATTCACAGTTGATCCATGATCTGCCGTATTTTTCGAAATCTGCCAATCCATTCAATCCAGCGCAAAAATCCATAATCCGTGTGCTTTTTTTTAAACCAAATCCGTCGATCCGCAAACCTTTTCACCCCCCCTCATTTAACATGAGATACATACCTCGGAGACTGTGGGCATGTTATCTGACATGCTGGGAAGATTTAAAGTGTTCACAGATGTTTCTTGCAGCAGAGGATGGAGCTGTGAATCAATAGATAGATAGAAACTTTATTAAGGTGTCAGAGGCCATCTACCTAGGGAAAAAGAATCCCTTACTAATTTGGGGACACCAATTAGGAAAAAATTAACAAACTAAATGCTATATAGTGATAGGTAAAATATTTAACAATTATTCCATGAGTGCGCATTGGATATGAGATGATAGATAGCCAACGAGGCACAAAGCGGCGAGTTGGCTATGATCATCTCATATCCAACAAGCGCGAGTGGAATAATTGTTTTATTTAAAACGCCCCCAAAATATAGAAAACTAGACTACAATAAAAACAAAAAGGCCCAAAAAATCACACATACGCTCCCCATTTTTGTAGATTATGGTATAAGGGCTCATATACCATGATGGCTAAGCCAATGAAAACTCTCGAATTGCATTATCCAATGATCCAGTTTTTAATAACTACAGTTATCTAATTACAGGATTTGTAGTAAAAATATACAGTTATCTTATAAAAATAAAATATACAGTTATCTACAGTTATCTAATTACAGGATTTATAATAAAAAATATACAGAAGTCAAGAAGAGCAGAGGCTACAGCCTGTGTGGCCATCATCTAAAAGTTCACTTATATTAAAAGAAACACTAATCAGTTTTCTGCACTGTTGTTATTTATAAGAAAATAGTGGAATGGTAGCAATGTATGGTAGATGATATGATTTACAAAATTTCTTTGGCTCAGGACCTTATGTTGATAGTTGTGGAATCCCAACCAAGTGGAATGGAAACAACTGAACATTGTGAACATTTCTCAACATTATTCAAAGAATATGTGAACTGCACTACTAACCAGATGGAGCATATACTAATTAAATATAAGGATGCTTATTTTAACTCCTGCAGTCCAAACTTCAGAAGTTAGGATGAGACTGTACTGTGTATGGGTGACCTTTTCAAATGAAAGCTCTTCAATTATGGTAGTTTTTTTCAAGTGGTTCTGTTTGATGTTCAGTATTTTTCAAATGAAATTTGAGATTTTAATTGTTCTTTGGGGTGACAGTCATTACTGAAGCTTCACCTGTGTCTGTTCCTGTTGTCCTTCAATGTTGTAGTTATTCAACAAGTGTTCATCCTCCTCAAACAACCTATTTAAACAACAAATGATAAGTCCGGAAAGGACAATTTGCCTCATACTGTATCTTTATTACTACAGAGTGAAAATACAAAATCCAAGCCCAATAAGTTCTAAATTTGAAATTTCCTAGACTTAAGCCAAGGCAGTCCAAAATCAAGGTCTGATTGCCCGGGGCAAGTAAATTTTGCTCTTGGGTAAGTGAAAATACATGTAGAAGTTCAGTGGCCCCATGGGCAAGTAAAATATTATTAGTATTAGCCTTGTAGTCCTTTGAGTCTGAATGAAAGTGTGAGCATGAAATTATTATTTCCAGCCAGAAGCTATTAAAGGACTTGGACCACAAGATTAGTTAAGCATTGCATTGAAAGCATGGATTAGTTAGGAATCCAAGCATACTTTGTTGGCGTTTGTCCTCTGATTGCCATACTGGCTCCCACTTCAGAAAGTAATATTTACCAGTAAGTGGGGCATGTAAATTTCAAATTATGTTTTCTTGTCCTGCTTTAGCCATCAATGACCTCCAAAGTTAGAATCAAATGGCCGCAAAAAACATTTATTCAGAACAATTTTAACTAGGATTTGAAAGAGACTGTACAAAAACTTTCTATAGGCCTGTAGCCTGGGGGCAATGTTTAAGCAAGCAAGATCTATTTCCGCAGTTGTGAGTGTTGAATTAATTGACTCATTTGGAGATTTGAGATTTGCCAACATAACCCTTCTCTATCCAGCAATCATATTAATTTGCAATCTCTTAAAACTGGATCTCCATTGGCTACCCAGATACCAATTTTGCATATTTTATATGGTGTTTCTGATATACTGTACAGTGGAACCTCGATTTAACAAACCTCTATATAATGAAGTCCTTGGTACAACAAATGATTTTTCTGGCCCCAGTAAAAGTAAAATATATAGAAAAGAACCTCAATACAAACCTATTTAAAGCTAACATATTTTGCCACCCACTGTATAGGTTATACTTATGAAATTCTGATTCTAGCATGCTTTCAACTGAAATGGTAAAATCAGTGAACGAATGAGAAATAAATGAAGGAAAAACTTGACAGATGGTTACTGATAATACCTCCTTTGCTCCTCTAATTCCTTCTCCAAATTCTCCACTTGACCATTACAAGAAATCAGGGCATCTTCCAGTTCATGCTGCATTGAATGAAATGTGAATTTATTGTGCATCAGTACTTTGTACAGCACCTCATTGCAGGTTCCTGAACAACATACATTGCAAGTATAGTCAACCTAGTATCATAGGCCTACAATGCATGCAAAAGTACTGCTACGAATCTCTATGTACCCTAGCCCATGATGTTATGAAATACACCATTCAGCACATTCCTGAAAACTCCTACATTCTGGCCCTGGTTGTTCGAAAGGTGGATAATGCTATCCACTGGATAAATCACTATCCAGCAGATAGGGTGATTTGTTTTGTTATCTGGTGGATAGCGTTATCCAGCCTACGAACAAGCGGGGCCTGGTTGTTAGCAATATTCACCATGTGAATATGACATACACGTATTTATCATCATTGGTTGTCATATTATTGGTCAGTTAAAAAGTGTGCCTTTAAACACCTGTACATGACTTACTGATTCAACTTCCATTTTGCTGTAGTCTTGTTTGTGTGCTGGTCCCTTCAAGCTGACAAGTCTTTTAATAATCCTGTTGTAACAGATTCTTGATCAACTTTCGTTTCCATAGAAAAAGATGCAAACTTCAAGTGTGTTATTTGCAAGGACATACCAGCTGATTTAAAGCGTATGCCACAAACACACTAACAAAGGAAATAAGTATTTAGCTAAAATGATACTCAACACAGCTTATTTGAAAGTAAAAACATAAATGGAGTTTGATTATTATTATTATTATTATTATTGATATAATTTACATTTTATTGATAACAATACACACCTACCTGTCAGATAACTGTTTCAAATGCACTTGTATGTCATCCCTTTTAGATGCCTTAGGAATGCTGTTTAGAACACTCCTACAAAGTACAAAAGATGCCAAGGTCAGAGAATGATTATTTTCAAAAAGGTTTTTGTAACCTGATCTGTTTGTCATTGCAATAATGAACCTTTAAAGTGTGACTACTCAAACTGGACCACTTGGAAAAGAGTTAACAATCCGAATGTTACTTGAGAACAAAGGATATTGATCTTTTTCTAAAATAAACCAATAACATTAAAGAATACAAACAATAGTTCTTAACAAAATTGAAAATTCAACAAAGTGCAAATTGTTGCGAACCTCTTTTTTTGCCATGTGTTGAGGGGTTCGTTTCAATCCTAAATTTTTTACGCTTTTCAACGGTAGACATAATTAATCATCGCAGTTACACACACAACTTAAGCAATTGTGAAATTAAAGCCTGAAAAGCATTCAGGTCTGAACGGGATTTAAACCCATGACCCCTGCGATACCAGTGTAGTGCTCTACCAACTGAGCTATCAAGCCAACTGAGAGCTGGTCACATTGGGAGTTCGTAATATACCCGTAGATGATGAAGAATGCAAGTGAATATATGGAAGATCATCTATTTGAACTGTAGAGAAAGATATGAAGACATGATTGATCACCATAGTTACTGGTATACACAAAACTTAAGCAGTTGTGAAATTAAAGCCTGAAAAAAAAAATCAGGCTTTAATTTCACAGTTGTTCATTGTTTTTAATTATTCAGGCCTGAATTTTTTTTACGCTTTAATTTCACAACTGCTTAAGTTGTGTGTATAACTGCGATGATCAAGCATGTCTTCAAATCTTTCTCTGTAGTTCAAATATACATGATCTTCCTTATATTCACTTGCTGTTTTGGTTTAGCTGTCAAAAGCTAAATATTTCGAGATTTATAATCATGATAATTCACCATCAAGGACTGAATGTCTAAGAGTGTATATAATGCAGAGGAGTTAATAGTGGCTTTGTTTTCATGTCAAACACTGTTACTTGCCGTCATGACAGGCTACCAGTCTATTCGTCTCAGTTAACATGATTTGATTGGTTAGTTTTTGTCTTAGCCCAGTTTGAGTAATTGTACTGTAACATTATAGCTCTGATGAAGATGGACAGAAGCCACCAAAATTCTAGAACAACAATAATAATAATAAAGGTCTTTATTAAGATTTCATTGCGCAAACAGATGTGCAACAATTTACTTAACAAATAAAGTAGCCTAAGCCATGTATTACACTGTGATAAAACATGACGAGCATTTGAAAGCATGAGGGAAATGTAGAAAACGAGTGTTTTCTACATTTCTCGAGTGTTCTCAAATGTCCGGAGCGTTTTATCACAGTGTAATACATGGCTTAGGCTTCTTCATTTGCTTTATGATAAAGATTTTACATGCACAAAACAATAAAACACGCTTTTTCTATGTTTTATACTCTGATAAAACATGGGTTTTTGACCAATCAGAGCACGCGCAGGGTCCTATCTATGTTATAATTAACAAATAAAGAAGCCTAAGCCGTGTATTACACTGTGATAAAACACGATGGCCATTTGAGAACTCAAGGGAAATGCAGAAAACACAAGCCGCAGGTGAATCTTTTCTACATTTCTCGAGTGTTTTCAAATGTCCGGAGTGTTTTTTCACAGTGTAATACACGGCAAGGCTTCTTCATTTGCTTTATGATATAGATTTTATGTGCGCAAAACAATAAAACACACTTTTTCTATGTTTTATACTCTGATAAAACATCGGTTTTTGACCAATCAGAGCACGCACAGGGTCCTGTCTATGTTATAAATGGCAATAAGATGAATAAGGGAAAACAAATATTAGTTACTATTAAAAAGACATCTATCAATAAAAACTGATTTAAAACGACTTGTCTGGACGTTAGGTAAAATATAATTATGCAACCTAGTTCTCAACTGCCATGTTTTCTGGGGAGGTAAAAGATCGCTTAACACAGTGTGATTGGATTACAAAAATCTTCTTAGCTACTGACTCAACAGTTTTCCTTCAAGTGACTGCACCTCCCAACAGATTAAGAAACAGTAGGACATTACTTACAAAACTGTGTTGTCTATCATTTGTTTTGTGTACTTCTTTGTTGACAAGCTAAGAGGCTTCCACTTGGCATATGTTTTCCTGGTGATGGTCATGTCTCTAATGCGTTCTGGTATTCCAACTTCCTTCCTAGCTTGGTTTTTATGTTGAAAAACTTTCTTTTTGACAATTTCCCTTTGTTTACCATAAGGTGACTTTTCTGCTCCAGCTAAAAGAAAACATTTACTAAATCTGTTTAGCACAGTCATGTCTGTTTGCAAGGCTAGCTTGAGGTCAGTAACTGTAGCTTTCCTAGTATGAAGGAACTTGGCATCACATAGAGATTTCAGGTTGCCTTTTCACATAGTCAATCATGCCCAGCAATATGAGAAAGGGGTGGGGCAGAGAGAAAATATCTGTTTATACAACAAGTCTGCATGGAAGACATAGATTAAATAGGATCCAAGTTTATACTGTATTACCCGCAAAAAAAATATTAAAAATGACCCTGAAAGATAGTTATTTTGTCAGGAAGCAGTGTCCGATCCTTCTAGCAGCACAACTTTATTTCTACATGGCAAAACAGAAAAAAGACTTTGATCTTTCTGTTTTGAATCTGATGCATTAACTGTTACATTTAAGTGAAAAAATACAATACCTTCATTTCTCTTATTCTTTAAACCTCTGGGTGGAGATGATTGTACTTCAGTTGAAGAATCACTTCCACCTTTTCTTCTCTATAGAGCAAAATATTAAGAAAAAAAACAGTATGGGTACAGGATGCTTCCTAATAATAGTTTAAATTTCCAGTTTAAAAGGAAGTTGACAACACTGAATGGGGTTTGAATTCTATCACAAGCTTACTTCTTCTCTTGGACCATGGTCTTCACTGGTACTTGACCGTGAAACACTTGCTACCTTACTTCTTGTCACCTTTTCTGTTAAGCCTGTTCCCTGTGCAGGAGCTGACTGATTCCGATCTGATCCACTACTTTTGCGTCGAGACTTTGGTGCATAAGTTATTCGGCTTCTTCGTTTTGCCATCGAGTAGAGATTACAAAAAGACCGCCATGATCAGGGGGAGGGGGGTTTAGAACGATTTCCCATGATGCTCTGCTTCCATTCAAACTCCCAGAATGCATTGCTCCGGCGTTGCGAGGAAAGCTCGAAAACATGAGTTGGTTGGCTTCGGTGATCTCGCGAACTTTTTCACTTTCTTCAGCGGCCAAGCTACCTGGTGCGTCATTTCTTTTAGGAAGAGTGTTTCCAATTTTCCAACAACCCTGTCGCTACACAAGACGTGGCATGGAATATCAGCCGAATAACCTAAAAAGAAAACGAAAGCATGGTTACCTAGCCAGACTGAGAACTCCATCAGGGAGGAAGATTCTGGAGAGAAGAAGAGAAAAAGGAAGAAAATTTCTCTCTCACTAAAAGGATTTACAACATGGAAAATGCTGGTCTGCTAAGTACGTGTAAAATTGAAAGAAGCTTCGCTTTGAGCTGTTTTGAGTTCAGTTGTTTCAAGTGCTGCTAGAGATCAAGGCCTAGACACGAGAGAGGTGCAAGAAAACACTGTGGAAGTTTGAGAATAATAAACATTAATACAGGAAATCTTTGAAGGCGTGATGCAAATGTGTTGTGACTGGTGAAAAGACATGGCATCTTCCTTGCTATCCTTGTTGGTGCTGTCATCATGATCATTGTCATCATCAGTGATCGTCATCATTATCATTCTTTCTGCACAGGAAGGGTACAAATAGGTTTACAAGGATACACAAGGCTTACCATAACCAGCAGCTGGCATAATTCACAACCTTCTTTTGAATTATAGTCATTTCACTCCAAGGTCAGATTGCACCAAGTCAGTTCACTCCAACCAAAAGTTAGATCGCATCACACATGCCAAGTTCACTACCTCAGCTAACCAATTTTGGCTTGGCAGTGGCTGGAAGGACGAGGAATAATCTATATGCATGTTGGAGCAAACTGACTTAAAGTGATCTAACCATGGCGCGAAGTGACCAGATACCCTTCTTTCTGAGATTACAGACAACATTTAATTCCAACAAGGATACAAAGCTTGAACAAACATTGTGTTGGTATAGGAATGTGGTGTCAAAAGATATCCAGTAAAGATAATTTCCCTAATATTTGTATGCTTGATACGTGACAAACAATTTCATTGATTTTAAGAGCGTTGTGGATTTGGAAGACCTAGAACAGGTCTTGTGCATGATTACCTTACATGCTCACAATTCACCACCAAGTCTCATTATTTTGTGCAAAGGTTTTTCAAACAACAATAATAATATTATTTCTTGTAAGTGACTACACACGAAAAAAATAAAGACAAGTCCCTTACCAGAGCTTTTAGCCAAAAGCTTTTTACCTTAGCCTCATGGTAAAACTCATTCTTCAGCCAGTCATCTTGAATGTTTATTTTGAAATGCAAAGCAATGTAATTAGTGACCATTAACACCAATATGAATCTTTGAGTGGTCATTTACGAGAGCTGAAATAAAAGGGGAAGCAACACTGTTGATAATAAATGTCATGTGCAAGTGGATATGGGAGCAGGCACTTCCAAGAAACTTCAGTGATAGAGTTCAGGTGACAGTTCAAACAGGATTTCACAATGGTGGTCCTTTTATTATTAGAACTTGTTGATTACGCAGCTAGAGCTTCGACTGTATTAGTCTTGCATGGGTAGTGAACTTAACAATCAACACGTCTCAGATGGAAAGAAATCAAGGTATCATGGAAATCTAATGTACATAATTTCTATTGAAAAAATTGACTCTCAGGTACAAGATAATAGGCAAAGATTTGAGTGATTAAATCTGTGCTAAAAAGTATGCAATAATATTTTCAGTTTGCCCTAGATTTGTCACTAATGTTCTTTGTTTGCCTATCGACCATGGTTTTTGCCAGGACTTGATATGTATATTCCCAACTTTCTATTAGGCCCTTCCAAGTCCACAGAGTAAAACATACTACACCATAAGCAGGAATACAAATTGGTCAGTAAAATCTATGCAAGTTAACTGTACTTTGCAAGCCATAAATCCTATACAAACTCTGCTGAGATTTTCAAGGTGCTTACTTCCCTGAGAAACTGGCAAACAAACCTGCAACATAGTCCATTACCTGGTATTAATACTTTACTGCTTTACTGCTTTAATTAGTTGTCTCCCAAAAGTTCTCTCTTTCCTTCTAAACTGTTAAAATTTATTGGGCAGCATGCTTTTTCATTTCTTTTCTTTTTTCAAAACATATTCTGCAAGATAACTTTATAGTAGTTGGTTTAAAAATAAAACATATTTACATATAAAATTGACAGTAAAAATGAAAAGATTTTAATCATATTAATCATGTTATTGCATCCAACAGTGCCAGCAGCTGAAACTTGACTGCTGAGCAGGTGTGTGTGGTTTTTTTTTAACAAATATGCAAATTTTGAAGATGAAAATGTTTTCCCACAGGCAGAGGGCTGGTCCAGATCCGTGTTTTAACTGGATGCAAAATTTCAAAGGTCTAGTTGCCTTTTAATATGCCTAGAATGTTAACTTTGTAAAAAAAAAACGTCTTATTTTGGTACCATTCAGTTGGAATTGTTCTTAGAATCAAGGTGAACAACAGATAAATTTATTTTAAATTTCTTTCACGACCATGTTGTGAACAGTTGGTTTTCTGCGGCTTAAAGTAACTGGTAATTGTAATTCATTCGATAACTTCAAATTTGTAGGCCTCTTGGATGACCACAGGTACAGTGTGGTTATGTATGACTATTGTTTCGGCGCTTGCTGGAAGCCGATGTTTCGTTTCATAGATAAAGATAATTTTTTTTTCTACCGATTTTGTGATCATTAAAGTAGTCGGGTTTGGTCAAAACACTTCACAAATATATCAACTAAAATTTCTAAAATATGTCTTTGTCTCTTTCATTCTTAAAATTAATATCACTAGTAAAGGTTCTTCTGTGTTACAGCTCGAAATAACCTTTGACAGTTATCACGTGATTTCCAGTACCAATAAATAGCTCGAGGTCTCCCGAGGCTCTAATTTGGTCGTGGGAAGAAATTCTGTTTTGCATATTTTAAACTTTTCAGGACTGCTAAAAACCTGTATCGACTGTACCTAGAAAGGTGTACGTGAGTCCAGAGGCATTTTCTTACGCGATGAACTCCTAGCGTGGAGGTCTTACAGCGGTTGTCAAGTGAAAACTCGAGATAAACAGGGAAAAGGAAATATTGACTGAACGACCTCGAAGAATCCTGAAAACAATGTGAGGAGTTTAAAAAATCATGAAACGGATAAGTCTGTATTAAGGGGTATCAATGGCGCTTCCGAACAGTTGAGAGACAATACCCTATCATCCGAGATCAACTTTCGATAAGTTTATCGGAATGAGTGTTTCGGCGGAAAAGCAGACCCATCTCAGCGGCCATAATTGGCATATATCACGACTAGAATTCAGTCCTGCCGGACTGCATCTTGCATCAAGTAGCTGGGATAAAACCGTTCAGATATGGGATCTCAGCACATTGGAATCTGTGTTTGTTTTACGTCACCATCGAAGCCCTGTGACATGTCTTTCATGGCAGCCAGGAGCGACTTCCACAGGTTGCCTTGGTGTGCTCGCATCGGGTTCAGCAGATAGCACAGTGGCCTTGTGGAGAGGAGAGACAGGAAAACTGCTACAGTCTCTCTCACCTCATAAAGGCTGGGTGTTGGGCACTTCCTTCTCAAGTGATGGAACTTTGTTAGCTTCTGCCGCCTGGGACAAGACTGTGTGCCTCTCAGATGCTCGCACGGGTCAAATGTTGCAGAAACTTACTGGCCACACGACAGGTGTATGGACCTGTGCGTTTCAAACTAGTTCTGGGTTACTTTGTTCAGGGGCAGATGATGGTTCTTTGAGGATATGGGACACACGAACTGCAACTTCCGTGATGTCTTTGATAGGAGGACATGACGACAGCGTAAAATGCTGCGCGTGGTCACCAGATGGCGAATATATCGCTTCTGGAGGTGCAGATAGTAAGGTGAGAATTACAAACTTTTTATCGCCACTCGCTGTGGAAATCACAGTCACCTATGATAGGATAAGGATGTTTGCGATTGACTCGATTCTATTTTCAAGTCTGGTTTAAGCTGAGAGGAAATATCTTTCGCGTGCGCGGGTACGCAGAGCGGGGAATGTTTCACATATGTTTAGACACTTTCTTTGAGGAATGCAAAGTTGCAAGAACTTTTGGACATAACTAGTTATGTTCCCTGTAGCTATAAGTTCAATTGTGTTAGCTACTATAGTTGTACAAATTTGGTTTTTAGTTTATATTGTGGTTTGAAGAAGTAATTTAAGCTCATTGTGTTCTTTGAAGTTGCGCGTTCTTAAGTTGTCAATTACAGTTGTCTGTTTCACGAGTGTGGGATGAAAGAAATGTTTTTTAGTTGATTCGAATGCAAATTTAGACGAGTTGTCCGTCAACTGTCTAATGTTTTGTTGGTTTTTTTGGTTACCATCTTCGAGAAACAAAGACGTCATACATTGTCGACCTTGCCAACGCTTTACGTCTTTTGTTAGTCAGAACAAAAAAGAAAAGCTATCGTGTTAGGTGGTGATATTAGACCCACATTATCGCGTACAATCAGTGGATCGAGCATTATCTATAGTAAATTATTAATTGCTGGACAAAGCAAACAGGTCAACGATTCCCCATCTAGGTCGATGAAAGTCATCTTTATCTTGTAAATTTTTTAAACAAAAAAATATAACAGCGGAAAGTGAGTTTGTCTCGTTATTCTGTACTGTAATGTTTCCCAAATATTATGTTTGGTTTATTTTAATAAACCAAACGTTTGCATGATATCAGCACTTATTTCCACCTTAAAATAAGTGGAGATTTGTGAAAGGCACTGTCAAATTCCCGTTTCCTTTGATTGTAAGTGAATACACTTTTTAACCTAAAATTAGTAAAAATTTTTTTTTTACCCATTAAATTATTTTTTTTACTGTAAGTTATTTTAATGGCATTTTGAAGAGACTGATTTTACTCCCCTGCTGTGTTTATTGACTAAAAAATTATCTGGCAGATTTCTTTGTGGGAACCAAGAAGTGGAACTCTGCTCATTAAAATCCGTGGACATGAGGACTCTGTAAATGAGGTGCAATTTTATCCAGTGATCAGCAGCAAGTCAGTTCCAATCATCTTTTCTGTCGGTGATAACTCATGCCGAGTGTGGCATCCCTTAAGAAAACGGGGCAAACAGCTTCAGATGATCAAACAACACAGGCTGGGATTAGAGGTATGTCTCCTATTCCAGGTAGTTATTTATTTTTTTTTTTTTGGCAGGAATTGTAGAATTGTTGCAACTCATAATTATGTACATGCCATCATCTATTAAAGGTAAATACACTGGAATGACTTAACAGATCACAATGTGCATGTCTTGGGCAAAAGTGTACTATTAACCTCAGTGCAAAAAACCTGTCATTTTAGATCTATTTACAGCCTGGCAATTTCAGCATCTGGCAAATCAATTGTTTGAGAGTAAAGAAAGCGTTGACTGATTGTTGGTTGATTAATTGAGAATGTAGTGGAATGTAACAAGGACTTTCTCTCCAGGTGGAGGCCCTAGCTCTTTCCCCTGATGGTACGCTGCTGGCCACAGGTGCACGTGACAAAGACATTGTGCTGTCCTCACTGGATGTTTCTCTCACTGAGGTTGATGCTCTTCCGATTGAAGATCAAAATGAAGCTGCCATTAACTATGGTGCTACATTATGGAAGAAATACACCCGCAAAGTTATGCAAAGGATAATTAGTGAGTACAATCAAAACATGGGACAGCATCACAATTGATTAATATTTATTTTTCACTTCCAGCTGCTAATTAGTGACGGGAATCTTGTCTTTGTTGTCATAGGTGAACCTGGTACAGTGGGGGAAGAAACTGATGACTCTTCTCAGTCTTCAAATAATCCAAAAAATACAGCATCTCTGGTTGGTCGTGCTGTGCACAAGACTGAAACCAGAGCAAAAGAAAATGCTATAGAGAAAGGAGTTATAATAAATGTTAATGAAGCTGATAAGGATGCTCAGTCAGACGGCCTCTTAAGAGAGCAAAAGGCGAGATTGCGCAAAAGTTCACGACCTGATAACCCTGCAGGTGATGATAATGTCAATGGTTCAACAAATGAGTTAGAAGAAGTGCGACAACAGCTACGTCATGTACAGCTTGACAGTCAGAAACATAATGGCTATGTGAATGGTCATCACCATGTGGATACAAATGGTAATAATTGTCCTGTGTTTGTTGAAAATGGAATATATGATAATGGCGAGATATCTCCCAAGAAAAATGGATATCAGAGTCATGGCGACAGCTCAAGTGTCAGCAGTAGCAGTTACTATGGTGATATTGAGGATGTTGCCAAGGAAATGTATGATCTTGCTAACCATGTAGAAGATGCCAGACTTTAGACAAATCCATTTGGGTTAACTTAAATTTTGTAATATTCAGGTACAGTCAACAGACAGGTATTACCAGGCCAAGTAACAATGACATGCACCTGACATTAGTATAGAGCTGAATCAGTTCAGAACTTGTGCTCCTATTTTGGCAGAGTCATGAAACAAAATAAACACCTCTTTCAGTGTTGATATCAGTAGTTTTTATAGATTTATATAAAATGCCAATCACTGATCATGTTCTTGTTCAAGAACAACTCCACAGCTTATAATGCAAATACCGTAACCACTGGCGTATAAGCCGCACTCGCAGATAAGCCGCACCCCGGTTTGGCAACTTAGATTTTGGTTAAAAAAAAAAATTTGAAAGAAATTAAAATAAATCAAAAGTGGAGATATCTTACATGTAAATGAATTGTTTCTTCAAGTTTCTTGCACATGTCAACCCGCGTATTAACTCACTAACATTTGAAACAGAGAATACCAAAACTCTTACCCATCATTTTGGCTCTCTAATAGTATGAAAATCCAACTCAGACATAAATTTGATCTTTTTCTGGCATTTTTAATCCAGTATTTTTCATTCCTGTCCATTTCTCAATAAGCTCTTTTAACAAAGAAGGTTTAATCATTGTGTAAGCTCACACAAAAACGGCTCTTTTAGGAGCCACCAAACTCGCAAAAGCAATGATCAATGGGTAATGAGGTATAGTTTTATGAAGTTCTTATTAATTTGCTGTACAGGTCTATACAGACTGTAGAATTTTTGCTAAAACTTGTTAATTTATGCAAATTTATGGCATGGTGTCTAGATGTTCTCGCAGATAAGCTGCATCCCCAATTTGAAACAAAAATTTTGAGCATAAAGGTGGGGCTTATATGTCAGTGTTTACGGTAAGTATGCAAACATGATTGACTTTTTCAAGAAGGCAAACACTGAGTTTGCTTCACCTTCAGTCAGCAAAAAGAAGTGCATAAGGTACACATTCTGGCACATGTGGCAGCTTTTCATAAGCAGACCTGGCTTCTTAAAATGGCTAACACATAAATAAATAAATCTCATTTTTTTCCATATAATTCACTTGATATTTCTAACAAACGTTTTAAATAAAAAATAAATTAATTTTTTAGTGTTTTAAACTGTTTTAGCCTTGTTAAACATTTTTGCTATAATTCTGATTTCGTAGGAATGATAAGTTTTATCAGTCAGTATAAATACAACATTGTATATCTTACATACAACACTGGAAACACTCGTCATATGAACAGGTATTTTTATGAGCTTTCACATCAGACATTAAAACAGAATATCTACGTGCACCTGTCATGGTCAATGCTTACACCTTTGCTTGATTTAAACGTTAAAGGTATCTTATGTGCTGGCATTGATGGTATGTCTCTGGTACATGTGCAATGTCACATTTTTCAAATTAGTAAATAGTGTTATTGAGTCCTTACCCTTGGTAAGCAGATCCAATAACGGCATCGCCAGAAAAGCTTTAAAGTTTGTAGAGATTATTTATTGTTGTACAAAAATGTTTTTCCGTGAAAGTGGTTTATGAAAAAGAATAAAATAACATTGAACCATAACACTTTGTTTGGTGTATTCTTTATTTCTAGAAATAATCATTAGTAATAATAATATTGTAAAACTCATTGATATACAATGTAGCCACAACCCTCCAACCTGTTCATGCATGCGACCTGGACTGTCTGTCTGTCTTTGAAAGGTATTGGCCTACTTTATGAAGCAGAGGTGTGTACTCTGAATACTCGTTTCAGACCCCCATACAACCTTTGTTTCTAGCTGCAAGAATCACAACATGTTAGTTGATTCTTTTCTTTATAATTCCTGTACCCAGCCAGCATGATAATACCTTGATGTCATTTTTTCTTAAAAGGGATTCATCATGATAAGTAAAAATAAAATGCTTTAAAAAATGATGTTGGAATCATGATAAATTAAGGCCCTTTGCAGGTAGGCCATCATCATCATCATTTCATCATTTTATTACTAATTAAAAATACATATTACAGTCGGGCTGGCCCGCGGATAGCATATGCTAGTCTAGGCGGGCCAGTCTATCAATAGTTACAAGTTATTTATTATTACTTTAATTACTTTAAGGCCATCACATCTGCTTTTCATAAAATTATGGAGAATGCCAGAAATGAAAAAAATATATATATCAAAATGACCAAGTGTGAGGCACCTGGCATTAAAGAAACAGATTTTATTAAGGTTTGAACTTTTTAATTTTGCATGGAAAAAGTTGTTGGAGAGCAAGACTGTCCTCTCCAACAACATTTTCCATAGAAATCCTCTAAATATGTTTCCAAAAATTCAACTTGTCGTACAAAATTACTCTTTGTTGTCCAGTCATTTTGCAGTGAAACAATAATATTTCTAACTTGGTATAAGTAAGAAAAATAAGTCAGTTATATAGATGAAAATAACCAGTCATATAGGAGGGGACATCTCGTTTATTGATCACACAGCCTTAGGATAGATATTAACACAACAAATGTACAAAACAAAAACACGGAAATTTACTAATTAAAAATAAACAGAGATGCCATCAAAGTAACAACTCCTAATGGACAAACTCCTTAAATATTCATTTCTTAGCATAATTATGTAACCTGCATACCAACGAATCTACATACCAGCCCACAACTATCTTACAATAACAATGTGAAAATTTATATTTATGACAGGGACCTCAAACTTTGCAATTTTGCTATTTTCAATATGCCCTTTCCATTTATTGTATTCTTTAAGTTATTGCCCATAATGTAAATCATTTTTCAGCAAATATTTTGTCACATGACCCCAGCTGCAAAGGGCCTATTATCACTGGTGATCAGTATTAGACATGGTAGTAGTTTCTGGACACTCCTCCCTTTAAATAAACTTCAACTTTCTTTTCCATTTTTCTATCAGTTATATTTTGGATCAAGTATTTCATCTTTTTAGTTTTCAGTTATAATTTTTAATTTGTGAGGCATGTCCAAGGAGAGTAGAGAGCATCAGTATTATCAACTTTAGGTGACAGAGGACAGACATGTGGAAAAGAACTGTGATTAGTTAATACAATTGTCTGTCGGGCATGTTAAAGGTGTACTGAAAAAAAAATCTGTACACAACAGTTAACTACCTGCCCTGCAGAAATTTCCCAAATGTGTTAAAATAATTTCTGGCAGTGTTAATAATTCCATTTAAATAAAGTATAGTTTCATACTGCTTTGAAGTTGGTAAAGTTTCTTCCTACATGTTTAGGGTGTATTTTTCTATTTGTTCCACTTTTGAAATGGTCATTGTAAGTTGTAATGTGCATCCATCAAACACACAAGTAAACCAGTTGTTTATAGTGCAGTCAAATTGTATATAACTGGACTAGTTTGAATGTCAAATGAAATGCATTCTTCTAATAGGAAGCTGCTTGAATGGACTGTTACTGTTTTAACCTCCTATGTTTGAATGGAGCACATGTGCTGTTTCTGTGTCGATCACATACATGTGGTGTACTAGTTGCAGATGGCACTAGCACTCAGAGTTTTGTTGTCTCACAACTGCAGCCTTTGTTAAATCCAGAAACACCTTTTCAATCGCTTGGCATAATCCAACATCAGTAATATCAAATTCACTGTCCAAGATACTTTTATTTTCAAGTTTTAAGTCATTATGTAACCAGGAGTCATCTGTGAACCCATGATCTTCCTGTACAGCGGTTTCCTGCTGTTGTTTGGAAGACAATTGATATAAGAGAGATCCTGGAGTACCTGGCATGAAGGAATTAAACACACTTATATAATTATATACTGATGAGCCACTTGGCTCGTATGCAGACTTTACATTTATATATATTTAAGAGACAGTGCCACAAGCTGCGCATGTGCAAGACTGCGTTTTAAGTGTGGGCTTAAAATTTCTTTTCACATGGCATGTTAATTTTAACCATACTGTCTTCTTTACAGATAAGAGAAGGTAGAATTCTCAAAACTCAACTATTTTGAGATCAGTAAAGGGGGTAAGTTTCTAAAGAAACTGTGGTGCTGCGCCAATGGGGAGTATTACAAGATAATTTGGTTTTATCAACTGAGTTGATAATGTGAATTGACCACCGTAAAGAGATCCGAAAGCTAATCCATCGTCTTATGGTGGCCAATTCAAATTATCAACTCAGTTGATAAAACCAAATTATTTTGAGATCAGTTTGTTAAATAATCTTTAACTTGCATTTCCGTCCCCGGTAGGGCACAGCGTGATCAAGACAACTGTACAATTTGCTGGTGCTCAATTGTTTTGGGCAAATGTTTTTCTCAACCATATCTCAACAGATTTTTAAGTTATCTACTGCTACTAACAGCAAGAGATTATTTATTTATTGTTGTACTAACAGCAACTTCTGCTGGATGGGACAGGCTAGCGGCACATACCTAAAGTAAAGCCAGCAGATGCAGACGCATGAGATACTGCCACACGACCAAGCTCCAGCAGGAAACCTGTAGCTTCGTCACACAATGGTGGGAATGCACGGCAGAATCTCACCAGGGTTGGGAGGATGGGACTGAAAAATGGTGCACGCTTAGATGCAGGGAGTGTAGCCAAAAGAGAGCTGAGTCGGCTAAGAATGTATCTGGCTACACCCATAGCTTTGGGAAGAGGGAACTGTAGACACAGATATGAAGCAAGCTGTATTGCAAACAACTGCAACAAAATAGTCAATGAAGAGTTAATAAAACAATCACTGTTAAACTTTTTGACCCTGCTTAAAACAACAGTTCCTTTCACTGGCAACCATACCTGTTTTTCCATGTGTGGTTGATTGATAAGCTCGGGAATAAAATCTAAACAAATGTGCATGGATGGAATGCCAGCCACTGTAACTGGGAGAAGTTCTACAGGGTAACCCTGCAGGGTAAACATTGAACATGTCAGTTTACATTTATTCTAGCTTGGAGGGCAATTACAAAGCAAGCCAGCAACTTTATCTTGGAAGAGTGACACATTTCAGTGAAAGAAAGCTTTTGTGCGTTTCAAAAAGAAACAACCTTGGGTACATTACCACTGACAGTGATGTGGATCTCATACTACACTACACATGTACCTGTAGATGTTATAATGTTACCGGCAATTTCCTAGTTTTTTTGCGCCTTTTTTTTGTAGTTGCTTTTTCAAGTAACAAAACAGCACGTAAAATCATTTTACTTTACATACTTGAAAGTGCACAAGCTTTGCAATGTCTGGAACAGCAATAAACATCTGATGTAGCTGAGAACACACACAGCACTGAATTTCACGTAACACACCAGATCCACTACACCCTGGCTGATCCTGCAGTGGAGAGAAGTCATCAGTTGTGCAATCAATACAAATATGATACATTGTCAAGAAGACAAATGGAAGCATGGAAAATTATCAATTCAGAGAAATACTATAGGGAAAACTTATAAACATTTCTACCTTTGAACTGTAATCATTGCCAAAAAGATCTGATGAGATTACTTGATTATCGCATACTTGATTATTTGACTAACTTACATATTCTTTGTGATAACCAGTTCGGTTTTAGAAAAAATCACTCGACCACGCTTGCTTTGATTGATTTGCACGATAAAATTTCATCTGCGTTGGATAACGGTGAAGTAGCGGTTGGCGTCTTCTTAGACCTCTCGAAAGCCTTTGACACAGTTGACCATTCTATCTTATTTGATAAACTTGAACACTATGGCATACGTGGCTTGTCCTTGAAATGGGTAATGAACTATTTTTCAAACAGACTCCAATTTGTTGAATACAACGGCCATGTTTCTTCACGTACCAACATCTCATGTGGTGTCCCACAAGGCTCTATTTTAGGACCTTTATTTTTTCTGCTTTACATCAATGATATAAACAATGCATCTAAAATATTACAGTTAATCTTATTTGCTGATGATACCAACGTTTTTCTGTCGCATAAGGATGCAGACTGTTTAGCTAACATATTGAATACTGAACTAAATAAGTTGTCAATTTGGTTTAGAGCTAACAAGCTCTCATTAAACCTAAAAAAAACTAAATTTATGGTATTTAAACCAAGTCAAAAACGTAAAAGTCATGATATTCAGCTATTAATAAAGGATTTTAAACTTGACCAGGTAAAAGAAACAATTTTCTTGGGAGTAATCCTAGATGAAAATTTAAACTGGAAGTCCGAAATCTCACATGTGGCTAACAAAGTCTCAAAGTCTATCGGAATAATTCGCAAATCTCATTTCTACTTGTCGACAAAATCGCTACGAACACTATATTTTTCACTAGTCTACCCATACTTTTTTTACTGCAACTTAGTTTGGGCCTCCACTTACAAATCTAGCCTTGTTCATCTTGAAATTCTTCAGAAACGAGTGGTGAGAACTATAGCTAAAACCGATCTCTATGCACATACTGATCCAATTTTTAGAATCCTGGGTATTTTAAAATTTCATGACATGCACCTACTACAATTAGGTTTATTCATGTACTCTCACCAAAATCGTACCCTTCCTTTAAAATTTGATTGTAAATTCACTTTACAGAAATACATTCATTCGTATCCTACAAGAAACTCTCATTTATATCGTTTGCCTCTCTGTCGAACTAACATCAAACAATTTTCCGTTTTTTACCGAGGACCTAAATTTTACAACTCCTTGAGTACCGAAATCGTCAACTCGTCCTCCTCTGTCTCCTTTAAAAAAGCACTTAAAGCATTCTTCTGTAATAACTACTGACAGTTTTCATACAAATGTGTTTAAGTATTAACTTTCCTGTAGCTTCCACTTGATATTGTAATTGTATCAAATTGTAATTGTATCCGTCATCATGTTCTTATCTTCTTTTTTGATTTCATCTTGTAAAACAATAACTGAGGAGACCTAATTAATATAAGCTTCATATTTTCCTTCGGGTCTCCTCGCCATTGTTAAATCCATTCTTTATATTTTTCCTTTTACTGTTTTTCATTATATTTGTGGTGTGGCAAAATAAATAAATAAAATAAAAAATAAAGCACTTATGAAGATTGATGCTTCTCTGAAAGGTTAATCTGACTTACACTTACTCTTACAAGTAAGGAACATTTTAGTCTGACGGAGGAAATTTTTTTATGATTTTGACCAACACTGGATTGTATTATAATTACTCAATATTTTCAGCCAGTTAATGGACTACGCACAAAATAAAGTAAAACTAGTTAATTCTTAGTAGACATTAATCTTAAAGCCACTCTATAGCAGAGGGAAAAAAGTTTATTTCAGCAGACCTGATCCTGAGGTGTCTTCAGACAAACTTCTAGCAGGATCTGAATGGCAGCACTCTCTTGTGCTGTCACAAGGGCTGCTTTCAGTTCCTCTCGCTCATGTTCCACAGCCATTCGTTCTGTTCTTGTTGCAGGGTGAGCTTGGAGGTATTGACTCAAAAGGGCCCGTGAACCTGCCAAGTTTCCCATGAGTACTCTCACAAGAAGATCAAATAAAGGTGGACATCTGAAGCAAGAGAATGCAAAACAGTCATTATGCCACAAGCAGCCAATGATATTTAACAATTAGATTATGAGCTCCAGATTTCTATTGCGCGATCATTGACGAGAGCCCTCTTCACATAGAGATTGACAGCGAATAATTTTATTGTTTTAGTCTAAATCTACTAGTCATTCAAAACTTTATCAAAAACCTCTTCATAGACACCAGCTTGCTGTGTCTTGCTACTCACTATCTACAACAGAATAGATAGTGAGTAGTGTAACCAATCAGAGAATGCCATTTGTGATAGAAAGCTAGTAGATTTATACTTCTAAAGCTAATTGGTACGCACTGTAATTGTTTTTAATTACATTTAATGTCACAGTTCCTTCGGGTATTAGTAATAATAGCGACTACGGTAACAAGACAACAGAAGACACTGTTTGGCGTAATGGGGGGAACACCACTCCGCAATCGGCGTGACAGACGACTTCATAGCGTGACTAAAAGCCTAAACTTATCTCCCCAGCGCTCTTAAAGACTCGCGCTGGATCGGACAAATTGTAGGCCGGTACAAAGCAAATCAACGCGATCTAAAGCCTAACTCTCCACGGCACTACGAGCTGAACCTCCGGCCAGCATCGTGCTATAATGGAAAGAGTGTAGGCGGTAAAAACAAGCTCAAGCCTCCTTATCTCCCCAGCGCTACGAGCCGACTCCGCCGGCATGTGCTGGATCGGACAAGACTAAAGGCAGATAAAGAGCGTAACATAGCATAGCATGAAAGAAAACAAAGCTTGGGGAAGTCGCTGCGAGACTTAACCGCCACTGATACGTGCGGAGCATGTATCCCCCCAAGCACAAAATACTTAACTTTATCAATCTATGGTACGGAAACAATAGCCATATGCGGCGCAGCAGAGAGTAAAACGTTGCGAGGTGTGCGTATGTAAAGCTGGTAACAATCTGACGACCAGCGCCCTAAAACCTTAATTAGCCAGTCTGGCAAGGCTGCTGCAGCTGCGGTAGATGCAGCGCCGATGCGAAAACTGTGCCCTTTAAGGGACTTGTAGGGGAGGCCGGCATGACGAGCCGCATCCCTGAGAAGGTGAACTACGGCTGACCTAGTAAGCAAACGACCCGATTGAAAAGAGAAAAGCGGCCCGCACGGGCGGGCAGCTAAAAAATAATTGCGCATAGCGGTAACTGCGCAAACCGGTGAAGGGGAGCACGCAATAACAAGCGTGTGCCCTTGACGGTAAACGTCGGTCTTAGAAGCCTTGAGGAAAACAGACATTTGCTGCGGGCTAGCCAGACTAGGATGAAATGATACACAGTCGGTAGAAAGGTCGAACCGAGGGCGAAACTGGTTTGTCCCCGGATAGGTAAATTCGCTACACCGAAGAAAGGCAAAGAAGGCTAATGTAAATGCAGCCCAGATCATAGTGAAATCCCACTCCCCAACCACGTGCGGGAACGGACAGGCACTTGCAGTACATCCTGAGGTCCGGTTGAATCGGAAGCAAACAGGTCCGTTTCTCGGCGGCACTCTTGAGGGATCTGCACTGGGACAGTCGGGTTGGCTGTGGTAGGGGCTGGAGCAGAGAAGACAGTGTGGCTTAGCAAGACCGGAGAATGTAACCGTCCAAAGTTCTAAGTCGACCTGGTCCCAGCTGATACTGAGGTCGTATGCGGCCCTACGGCGGAACTGTTCGTCGTACGCAAGGAATGCTAAGCCCTTGAATTTGGTGGCCGCTCTACTTATGATCTGCTGATATTTTAACAGCTCAAGGGAACGCCGGGGATATGAGGCGACGAGAACCAGCATGTAGGCCGTATAGGCGTCTAACCATTTCTGAAAGGTGTCAATAACCGGCTTTCGTTTGCGCACCATGGATACAGGGGAGGTGGAGCCTGGGGTTGAGTCATCTACACGGAGCTCAATTTCGGGAACCTGGGGCCGACTTATGGAATCGGGGAGCAACAAGGTAAAGTCAACGTACTCACCACGCAAAATTTTGTCCTCCAGATTCCTGTCCAGGGGACGATGGAGACCCAAAGGAGTAGCTGCGCCTTGTCTCCGTGGTGAAGGAGTCAATGTGATGGGTGGTGGGGGACTCGAGAAAGGTTCGGTGGACGGGCACGAGCGGCTGTTTATCGCTTGCTCCAGGGACAGGCGAACAGTGTCTTGTATCGCAGCCATTTGGGCATCTGTAAACGGGCCAGGCTGCGAGTCGGTTGGAGCTCTCTGTGGGGCTGACAGCCCGAACGAAGCCAGGTCAACGTCGTCTTCTTCGAAGCCGTCGACAGAACCTACCGACGAAGATTTGTCACTGGCATCGTCGGGAACCCTGTCGGCGTTTGTGGGATCGGCGCGACCGAGACGAGGTGCAGTTGTTTTTGTGCTCCTTGCTGCACGTTTTGGCACGCGTCCGGAGGATGGCGGCTGGGATGGGCACGGTTGGATTGCTGCCTTTAAACGAGAAATCATCACAGCTTTGCTGCCCGTAATGGGTAGATTGGCCGCCTGAAGACGAAGGCGAATAACTTCTGTTGATAGAGAGGCAAGATTCTCCTTACGGCGTTGGCGAGCGCTTGCAACTTTTTGAGTTCCACGTGGACGAGCCATTGAAATAAAAATGTTTCTAATGTAAAGGTACTCCTTACAGTAGCTAAACGAGCTTAGAGAATGGCACTTTGGACCATGCTAGGACTTTATACATAGACAGATGTCTAGAACTAAACCAATGGCGATTAATGTACCATCGAATACAAAAAAGCTTGTTCAATGTTTAGCGAGACATGAATGGAGCTAGTTGTTACTTTTAGCCATACAAAACAAATGATATATGTGTAGCCGCCAGTATTGCAACATGGACACAGAAATGTCATTGTATTTACCAAACTATGAATGTGCATTCATGCCTCGAAAGCCAGAGAGTATGAATGTACATTCATGTCTCGTATGCGTTACGCAATGTAAACAAACTAACGTGACGGTAGAACTAAAGGTTTAACATGTCACGCTCCATTAACTGCGTTTTACAATGCGGTTGTAAAACTCTATTTATCAGTTTTTTTCCCTATATGAAAAATGTACCTGAACACCCTTCTGTCACATCTCAGCACAGTCAGGGGATCCTTCATGATGTCTTCATCTGTGTACAGCTGAGGTGTAAGGTGTGGTACTGGAGTCTCTGCTGGGCACAGTGTATTCACAGTGGCCAACCACAATCTAGTAAACAAGCCCAAACAACTTTAATTCTATTTTTTAGCATTACATAGCAATACAAGGGTCAATGTATTTACTCTCGGATATAGGCATCATGCCTCACAGAAAAATTACACATATGAAGCAGAATCTTACTTGCGAGGTATAACAGTGTTAATTTTTGTCCACAGTTCACAGCAAAGTGTCTGTACCCGTCGAGGTACCCCAGGCTCCAGCAATCTGCTCAAGGCCCGGACCAACACATCCATATAAGCAATCAGGGCACTGGGCTCTAGTTGTAACAGTCTTCTAAGTAACAGCAGTGCTGGGGATGGATTGTCTGGCAGTAAATGCAGTGCTGTTGGACAATAGTCAAATATCAAAACCAATGTTCACACACTCTGACAAGCACAGTTTGACAAAGATGGTTGCGACTTTGGAAGCATTTTTTAGTTAATTTCCATGCTTCCTCCCTCTACAATACAGTCACTTCCAATTTCAAGTTAATCAGTGTTCTGACGGACTGAGGTTTGCCAGTTGTGTTGCTAGTTATTTTAAAAAATTGCAATTATTCTGACTATAATTTAAAGTCTGTGATATGACCAGTTAGCTCATGCTAAAGTTGAGGTTAGGTATACCTTGCTGTAAGTGAGAAGGTGAACACATCACACTCGGCAGTGGAGATGATGCTGACAGGCCTACCACAGTGAACACTTCCTCTTGTTTCAGCCAGTCATCCACCAGACACAGGTGTGGCAAATGGGTATAGATCTGTTGTAGTAAGGGAGCATAAAGGCCTTTGAATTCTTGACGTCGACTTCTGGCCTGCTCCAACAGATGTTTAATAGGAATTTGTGACAATAACATGGGTGATAACCACCGAGGCTGAGTGTTGTTAGAGACTGAAATCGTCAAACAGAGGGAGCTGAATCAATTTATTAGAATTACAGTACTAGAGAACCAAATTTTTATTACTTTTTATTGACATGACTTTGAAATTCTTGTGCTTCGCATGGTATGCTGTTAGTATTCACTATATCATGTACACAGAAATTAAACGCTGATCATTGATGGAAAAAATCAGTTTCAAAGAGTTAAAGAGCTTTTAGTAGCCCACCTGCTGGTATATAAGTGCCTGATATTGTTAAAAGTACCCTTACCTAAAGACTTCATATTGGACAGAAGACAGTCCTGATATGTGAGAACATAGTACAACATCAAAATTTGAGAGGTGAGACGAGATGACATTTCGGTAGCCACATATACTGAACTCCTTCTCATGGGTCCCAGAGGAAGACCATGGATCCGGAAAGCTGTTCCTTCTTCCTAGTGGTTTCAGAGAACAGAAAAGAATCAGTATTGAGAGTTGTTATAGAGAGAATTCACAATCTTTGTTATCAACTTAGCAGAAGCAACCCTTGAAGGGGTAAACTCAATCTGGAACAATGTTGATTAAAACTGACAGTAACACCGTCGTAATACAAAATAAGAGAAAGCTTTTAAAGTTGTGTTGTCAGTTTTTTTTTGCGGAGTTACCTCCTGTACCACAGACAGCCAGAATACCTGACTTTTATGGTAACGTTTTTTAATCAACAAATTTTCAATGTGTAAGAAGAAAACCAGAATATTTTAAATCACGCACAAGCTACCGGTAGGTACTAACTGTGTACTGTATTTAAAACTGCTCAAACTCTCAACTTGCCTGCTGATCTGCCGCAAATACCGACATAACCTCAGAATCAGTGAATCCACAAAGTGAAAAAGCAGTTTCTTTGTTCTTGGCTGTTTTAGAGTTCGATACAGGATTGATCACCGAGTGTACAAAAGCTTCGAGAAGAGGTACTACTAAGGGGTGAAGTGGAGTTATACAACAACAGATCTGCTTATAAACCCAGTCCTGAAATTATAAACAAAACTTTGTGATAAATTAATAAATAAAAAAATAAAAACAAAATCACAAATCATATAATTTATTAGGGGGGTGAGTTTACATGTTTCTCTCTGTGCTTGTGGAAAAGTTGTTTGTTAGCCAATTAATGCTGATCCAAAATAACAGAACGTTACCCAAGAGTTTTTATTCATGTTGTTTCAATGTTTCCTTTAAAAAAAACTAATTTCAAGTTACAGCACAGCATTGTCTGTTGGGAAAAACAAAAGAAATTATAGAAAAAACAAAAAATAGCAAGATAGTAATGGACAAGAATACAGCAATATTCATTTAGTTATTTCATGCTACAGAAACCATTGCAGCAAGTGATAATTCTGATAATAAGAGACTTTTCTCTTTACAACTAATTACTGTTCTAACCTTGACTGGTACTGCATGTTTGGTGAACGCTCTTGACCGGAGCAGCTGATGAACACAGTGAATAGGAAGAAATCCTGAATCATCAGAGCTCAGCTGTGGTGTTACTGGAACAGTCACTGCATGAGCTGTCACGACCTGAAATGAGAAACAGTCAGTACAATAACTAACAGTTAACAACATCTGCAGTCAGTACACTGTCTTGCTTCACTTGTTTATTTAAACCGTTCTCATGTAGGCTATTCTTACATGCAGCATTTGCTACCGTGTGGCTAAGTGTTGAGAATACCCTAGTATTGGAACCAGAGAATTGAACTCATGTCAGAAACTGAGGCTAGCCATAATCATTTGTAGAAAGGCCATGATCACAAAAAAATAACTCTGGAATGGCAAACCTTTTCAGGAAATATCTCCTGAGTAAAGAGTGTTTTCATTCTTGTCAATGAACCCAGCCTGATGTTCATGCCAAGCACAGAACACACTAGATCAGTAATGGCCTCAACTTGACTGGCATGAAAATGTATAGCTATGAGAAGAAGAATCTCTCCAAATGAGGCATGTACACCGCTTGCTGCTTCATAGTGAGCTTCTTCCTTTGAGAGCCACTTGATCCACTGGGTTGCCATTACCTCATGCTCTGGTGAACTGTTTGAACAATACATGACCATACAATTTTTGTATCTTTATTTTATTTGTTACTTAGTAGTTTTCTGTTAAATATTGTACACATTTTATTGCTAAATTCTCTTTCCTTTGTTATTATTGTACAATTTTGTATTTTACTAGTTTAATCATTTGAACTAAGGCTTCACACTTTGTAAAAAGCACCTTACATTGTAAATTAGAACTCTATACTAAGGGCTTGTTCACATGCAGATGGGAGAACCCAGGTAGGTGAGGTAACACGAGTAGCTTGGGTAACCTACCTATTCACATAATCTCTCATTTTTATTTGATCATGTTTATGATGGTCTGCTGGGTAGGTAACCCTGCCAGACAGGGTTGCATTTTGCCATGTAAACTTTTCAAGGTGGGGTAAACTGCATAGCCGGGGTTGCAGTTCATCTGCACGGTTCATTATTAAGTTCTTCTTCTATGATTTACTTCGCGGCAAAATTCCACTGCAGTACAATTTGAGCCACCACTGCGCTGTCTCCCCTGAATTTCCCCACATTCTACCTTGATAACTGTTCATTCTTTTTTGAATGCTTCAAAGTCAACAGCAGCATAATGCACCACTGTTGTTTGAGCAGTAACTGAAGTTGGCGGGTGCTTTGCATCATTAAAAGTGACAATAAAAAGCCACAGCACTGAAAGGTCGCAGTAAGAGCAGCTAGTCAAAGGAAAACAGCATAGTCCACCTTGTTGTCTGTTTACGTGCTTAGCACCCACACAGCAACATCTAGAAACTTCACTCCGGTGTGCAGGGGCTGTAAGGTTGCATGTAAATGTGGGCTATTTTTCTACAGTCAGGCCACCTACAGATACCTGGGGTCCCCCATCTCCATGTAAACAGGCCCTTGGGTGCTATTTAAATAGGTTATTATTATCACAGGATTCTTGTTTTATATCCAGGACTCACTACCTTTAGTTACATTTCTGTGAATCTTTCTTGCAGTTAAGATTTTTAAAATTGATGTGAGTCATGTTATTTTTTTATTAAAAAAAAAGTTACCACTACTGCAAAGCCTTCTCCCCCAACAAACACACTGAAAACAATCAGAGCATTTTAAGCTTCACTGCCATGTTCAACTGATTTATTCCCCTTAAGACTGCCATTTTTTGTAATGCTGACATGCTTCCAATGTTAGTTTTGAGAAATCAAGTCTACACCAAAGGAAAATTCAAGCATATCTTGGCCTCAGTTGATGTAACTGTGGTACACTCACCTCATTATGTTAGAACAGACCAATAGGGTACATAGACCAACCACGACAAACCTCACTCCTGCAGCAGTGGGTGGGGGGTGACATGTCACTAGTCGTAGCAATGCCTCTGCCTCCTGTTGGTTGAGCTTCATTCCTGCCAGTCTTTTGAGAGCACAATACAGGCGAAGTAAGGCAGTTCCCTGGATCACATCCTCATCTCGAATCTCTGCTGTTTCAATTACTTCTATATTTACTTGAGGAGTTGATGAACTTTCTCGTGTGAGTTCATAATCAGTGCTTACCTCCATGGCTGCGGAAATTTGACAAAAGAAATCAATATTGTTTGTCAACCACATTAAAAACTTGTTTAAATGCACTTGCATCACCTAAAATCTTAGTTGCTACCATATCCCCTAACCCATATGGTTCTGATCGCCTGAAGTATATACGATAAGGAGGTATGTAATATTTACATTAATTTATTTTGTTGTTCTTCTTTCAAAACAGAAATTGTTTACTCACAACAAGAACACAAGATCAAAAATGTTGCTGCAAAAAATTACCTTGAAGTATCTCTAAAGTTTCTTCATCTTGATGACTGGCATCATGTTCAGGGGATGTTTCCTGTACAGTAACTTCAACACCTGATTTGCTACTCTGTGACTTTACACCTTTTTCTACACCACTGGGAACTAGTGATGCCATCTCCTTCAGCAGTTGGCCTCTCAGGGAAGACAGAATTGACGTGTTGGACTGGTGTTAAAAGTGGATTGATTAATGAAGTTTATCTGAAAATGATGTTGTCAGAAAGGAAAATACCAAGCCAAATGTTTCCATACCTTTTGTCCTATTCTGACAAATGACGAAAACCAGTTTCTGGCTTTTGTATCTCCTCCCAAGAGAAGACCACTGAGAAATGCTACTAGGTCACTTGAGCTCATAGAATCTTCAAGATAGAAAGTAATTATTGTTAGTTGTACACTGTAAGAATTGAATTTCCTATGTTCCATATAACATAACATCTACAGCTGTTTTGCTGTAACATATGTTTTATGCTGGAGTTTTAAGTCTCAAAAAATAAAATGTTTTCTATGCACTATTTCTTCAGTTCCCTTGACCTCTCTAAAATAAAACACATATCTATGATATATCTATGAGCATGAATATGAGAATAAATTAACAAGTCAGGGTAAAGCTTTTGTGTGTACATAGTATTAATAAATGTACTAGGCAACCTCTTACCACTGTTATCAACGCCAAAGTCAAGAATAAGTGCCACAGCAAGACCAGGCATGCGACACAATCTGAGTGCCTCGGAATGTACAACAAGGGCAGAACTGGGATTCATTGCACAGAGTTGTCGCAAGGCTTGAGTTCGCACTATCCCACCAAGACCACCCTCATCCTGGATTTCACCACGCTCCAGCAATGAAGTACAAACTATAGACATATGTAGGCACAGTTATAGTCAAGGGTTAAAATATACTCATGAATGCTGTGTTCTATGTACTTTTAGTAGGTTTTGCTTTCTGTACTTTTTGTACAATCCACCAAAAATTTATGATAATATCTGTTAATATTTTTTCAACACAAAAATCACCATGTTTGATCTACAGAGAATATATGTTGCAGGTCAAAATGAAATTCAGGTTAAAATGAAATTCCTTTGTCTATTAACCCTAACTATTCATGGATCATGAATAATTATGGTTAGAAGACAAAGGAAATTGAGACTCAAACTAGGTTAAAATCATTTTAACCTGAATTTCATTTTGACCTGCAACATATATTTTAAGTTCTTCCTAGAGAAAATTACATTAAGCCAAAGAACTATTTTCCCTGTAGTGTCCTTGTGGAAGTTATGACAAGACATGAGTAAATTTATTCAATCTCAACACAGGTCCATTTGTCCACATTTTAAGAAAGGTGACATTCCCTTGGTACTTTTAAGTTTGTACTTTTTTGGGCAATACCATGGGTCACATGTACAGCTGGACCCTGCTAATTTGAACTCAGTTACTTTGAGTTCCTCATTATTTCCTTGGATTTTTCCCTTTGACAGTCATTTACTATTGGCTATTATGAGTCACACAGAAATCCAATAATCCATTCAGGTATATCTGACGGAAGTTTCTCATCACGGTAAATAATCCACTCCTGAAGCAGATCTAGATAGTTGTTTTAATTACTTTTTTTCTCTTTTATTTAATATTATTGATCTCTTTACTGAAAAAAATGTAGGAGGAGGAAGGGGACTAAAGTTTCCCCCATTCCCTCCCCTTGCGTGCATTCCCTGTTTGATAGCATGAAGTGATTGTAATAAAAGTATTCAACTCCAGCTACATGGTATGCTAGTCCATCAGGGTTTAATTCAATGGTACCCATTCTACACCTGTGTTGAGAGAGGATAAAGTGTCCAAGAACACTTACCCAGGGATGCAACAAAACAAACTCAGCCACTAAATCTGGAGTCCAGAGTTCTTACCACTAGGCCACTCACATGTTACACTGCATGAGTACCTCTATCAACAGTCAAGGATATCTACATGAACGAATTCACGTACATTTCAACCAAGTTACTATTGATATAACCTCACCTTGTTCAAAGCTATCAGGTGCATTGGCCACCAGTTGGCACAGTAGCCATGGGCCATGTTTGACTCGAAGCAAGGCTTCAGCAAGCTGGTTAAGTGCAAGAAGTGATGGCAGCTCTGCCTGGGCGATACAGATCACATCTGAAACCTCTTCTAGGTAAACCTCACTCTCAAACAGTTCACATTTTGCAGGAATGAACTCCTCTCTAACATCTACCTGAGAATTGAATATGAACAAATGTAAGACTGGACCAGTTTGCTGAAATTAGCACTCTTCACTGTTGTGTAGGTAACCGTTGTATAGCAAACAGCTCACAGAGACATGCCATTGATTACAGTTGCACATTTATTATTGGGCCTAACTGCTGAATACCCCTCACTCATGCATATTCTAAGGGGGAGTGGTGGTCTTCACCACTGTGTAGCCATGTAGCCAATACCAGACAAGTATAACATGTATGTATTTCTCGTTCTTAAAGGCCCATTTTGATCCTTGATGCACTGCGCACTGTGATACCTTTATCCTGAATTTCGTATTACACAAAAATTACCAAATTTTGTGAAGCTAACTTGCATCACTTGTTCCCAAAGCAATTCTTGGAATATTTTTCATCCCTTTGCTGTAAATACTTTCTCTTGTTGTCATTTTTTATATTTCTGAAAGTATTTTGTATATATTCTGTATATGTTCATAAATTTTGTCCCGCGAAGAGTGTAAAATGAGGTTGACTAGCCTACACGACTCTTACAGTTCATGACATTTGTAGATTTGCCTCTCTGTTCGATTTCTCAACCTTTTTGTTGCTTCACTTGTGTTTATGAAGGGCACTTCATGTTGTGTTATAAAGAGGAATTTTTAGTAGAGCTAAGCCGTTAGACTGTGCTATAGCAAAATTTAGAGGTCACAGGTCTGCATGGTTTCCGCTGTTATCGGCATGTAACTTTGCCTAGTTTGACACCTCTGTAATTTGCCATGTGTTTATGCATTGTTTAGGCTCATTTCTAATGCAAGATATGTCTCCAAGAATTTGCTTTTGAGGGACAAAATATGAAATTAACCGTGAACATGTTGCTTACTTGCATTATATATTGTGACGACGGGCCGGGCCGTTAGATTAAAACTGCATGCAAGTACAGTATGTAGCTTCTTATCATGGATATCATATTGTCCTCGTATGTTTTTCTTCAGAGACGCTGTAGCTTTACTTTGAGAAAGCTATACATTTGTCTAGAGACGTTTTTATATTGCTTGCATATGTCTGATCGAACTTATGTTTCTCAACATATGATGATGTATAGGTTCATTCCTCCTTTTGTTCGTTCTGACACCACATGATTCAAATGTAGCTGTTTACGCGTGAGTCTGTTGACTGTGTTGCGTGTTGTATATGCCACTGTTCGGCTTAATTCAGGCAAGACCATGGTTTTGATCCTCCATGTGGATATCATCAGTTGCCGGTATTTCTAAAATACTCTGTAGGTCTGAAGTTGCTAGTGCAACTCGTACATATGTGAGAATGTAAAACATTCTACGGCTTGGCACAAACATCTGGTGGTGTGTACACCATCGATTAACGACCCGTAAACATTTCGTTACTGGGATTCGTCGTTGTTAGTTGATTCATCCACTTCCATGAAGAACAAATCTTATAACTAGAATTAAACAAGGCAATGTGGCACAGACTAAACACCGCCCGAAGCTTTGAATGTTTCCCGTCGAATACAAGCCGATAAAAATAGATGGCCAGTCAGAGTGCGTCATTTAACAATTGATCAGTTTCAAAACAAAAACAAAGGACCGCGTTGCATCAAGGATGAAAATGGGCCTTTAAAGCGTTAGTGTGAGATAACTGTGTATCCATGTAGCCAGCTTTTTCAGGGGTAAACCTTCAAGTGGCGGGGTATTCAGCAGTTATTCCTATTGTTGTCCCATAAGACTCACCTGGCTCATAATACGAAGGAGCTCACTCAGAACCAACCTAAGGCGCCTTGAGGGTTCACTGCGCTCAAACTCCAAAGCAAGACCATTTTGTAAGGATTCAACAAGAACACTAGAGGTTGCACTACCGCCAACCTTTCTCCTCAATTGCTGTTCTTTCAATGCGTCTTGCTCAAGGAGGCTAAAATCCACGGACAACAGAGCAACAATTGAATTTACCACTTCTAAACCAGACAAGAGTTTCTGTACTTCCTTACGTGCTTCTGTCCATTTTGCACTTTCGTCTACTGGCGAACAGAGCGCCATCCGAACCAGACATGGCAGCAAAGGCCTTAAATCTTCGTCTCTCAGACTCGATAGTTCACTGACGCTTACGGAACGAATTGCTTGGAAGGCTCGTGCTGAGGGTATTTCTAGTAACACCATTCCCGCGATTTAAATAAAGTGAAGCTACTGCGATAAAACTGTGAAAGGGCAAATTATCAACTTTGCACATGCACCTTCATCCGCCATCTTGATATTCTTTTATTGGACCCAGACCTCTATCAAGTAAGAGACATTTGGTTCCAGTACTTTGAAGTTCTCCGGTGCAAGTGAACTGGTTGTCAAGAATTAGTATAGGAAATAGCACGGTTTCTAGGGGTATTTGGGATAAATACCGCGAGTGATATTTCAAAATTCGCCAAAATATCACGAGCCGCCGCGGCGAGTGATATTTGGAGAGTTTTGAAATATCACGAGCCGGTATTTATACCAAATACCCCGAAGAAACCGTGCTATTTTTTGTTTATACTACAAGGCAAAGAAATTTCGCATCTTGTAACGCTGTTTAGGGTATATACTTCATGGGTGAATGCCATAAGTGCACCGAGGTTTCTACTTCATGTAAAACTACACTGAAGTATATCACTACTACACTGCACTAAAGTATATCACGTATACCATGTACTGATTACTTGTCCCTAGGCCTGATTACTGGTCCTTAGTACTGATTGCTTGTCCCTTGTAATGATTACTTGCCCCTAGTACTGATTACTTGTCCCTAGTACTGATTGCTTGTCCCTAGTACTGATTACTTGTCCCTAGCCCTGATTACTGGTCCCTAGCCCTGATTACTTGTCCCTAGCCCTGATTACTTGTCCCTAGCCCTGATTACTGGTCCCCAGCCCTGATTACTTGTCCCTAGTACTGATTACTCGTCCCTAGTACTGATATTTTGTCCCTAGTACTGATTACTTGTCCCTAGTACTAATTACTCGACCTCAGTACTGATTACTTGTCCCTAGTACTGATTACTTGTCCCTAGGACCGAATATTTGTCCCTAGCCCTGATTACTTGTCCCTAGTACTGATTACTTGTCCCTAGTACTGATTACTTGTCCCTAGCCCTGATTACTTGTCCCTAGTACTGATTACTTGTCCCTAGCCCTGATTACTTGTCCCTAGTACTGATTACTTGTCCCTAGTACTGATTACTTGTCCCTAGTACTGATTACTTGTCCCTAGCCCTGATTACTTGTCCCTAGTACTGATTACTTGTCCCTAGGACTGATTACTTGTCCCTAGCCCTGATTACTTGTCCCTTTGACCGATTACTTGTGCCTAGCCCTGATTACTTGTCCCTAGTACTGATTACTTGTCCCTAGGACTGATTACTTGTCCCTAGTACTGATTACCTGTCCCTAGCCCTGATTACTTGTCCCTAGTACTGATTACTTGTCCCTAGCCCTGATTACTTGTCCCTAGTACTGATTACTTGTCCCTAGTACTGATTACTTGTCCCTAGTACTGATTACTTGTCCCTAGTACTGATTACTTGTCTCTAGTACTGATTACTTGTCCCTAGTACTGATTACTCGTCCCTAGTACTGATTACTTGTCCCTAGTACTGATCGTCTGTCCCTAGTACTGATCGTCTGTCCCTAATACTGATCATCTGTCCCTAGTACTGATTACTTGTTTCTAGTACTGATTACTTGTCCCTAGTAGTGATCGTCTGTCCCTAGTACTGATCGTCTGTCCCTTGTACTGATCGTCTGTCCCTAGTACTGATTACTTGTTTCTAGTACTGATTACTTGTCCCTAGTACTGATCGTTTGTCCCTAGTACTGATCGTCTGTCCCTAATACTGATCATCTGTCCCTAGTACTGATTACTTGTTTCTAGTGCTGATTACTTGTCCCTAGTACTGATCGTCTGTCCCTAGTACTGATCGTCTGTCCCTAGTACTGATTACTTGTTTCTAGTACTGATTACTTGTCCCTAGTACTGATCGTTTGTCTCTAGTACTGATCATCTGTCCCTAATACTGATCATCTGTCCCTAGTACTGATTACTTGTTTCTAGTCCTGATTACTTGTCCCCAGTACTGATCATCTGTCCCTAGTACTGATCATCTGTCCCTAGTACTGATCGTCTTCCCTAGTACTGATCGTCTGTCCCTAATACTGATCATCTGTCCCTAGTACTGATCGTCTGTCCCTAATACTGATCATCTGTCCCTAGTACTGATCATCTGTCCCTAGTACTGATCATCTGTCCCTAGTACTGATCATCTGTCCCTAGTACTGATTAACTGTCCCTAGTACTGATCATCTGTCCCTAGTACTGATCACCTGTCCCTAGTACTGATCGTCTGTCCCTAGTACTGATCACCTGTCCCTAGTACTGATCGTCTGTCCCTAGTACTGATCATCTGTCCCTAGTACTGATCATCTGTCCCTAGTACTGATCATCTGTCCCTAGTACTGATCATCTGTCCCTAGTACTGATCACTTGTCCCTAGCACTGGTCACTTTTCCCCAGCGTTGATTATTTAATTGATTGTCTGTCCCTATCGAAGGGACAAAGCAAACAGTGGAATATTTTCCTTTACAATCCTATTAAGAAAATAATTCAATGAAATAGACACAAGGAAAAAAAACAGCGACACTTCATGGCTCGAATCACTTTTCAGCACTTTCCACTTTTTTGATGTGTCAATTTGTTACCACTCGTTATCAATAGCTGGTACAATCATGGTATCAAAAAACTGCCCAATCATTGATTAACTCGTTGTTATCATTTCCATCAACCTATGGTATATATTATACCAGCTCTGAACTCTATGCACAGAATTTTTTTAAATGTTTGCCAACAGTTGCATCTTATACTGCTTGTCAAAATTCGTTAGCATCAATTAATAAAGGCAGGTACTCTGAATGAACCATCAAAATCTACGTCTTGGATAGTGCTGGAAACTGTGTTGAGCCACCTTAAATTTCGATTACAGCTTACCTTTCGAGTATTCAACTCCACACTAAACGGCTTTTGAATTCATGCACTCTAAACTTGCCTGGGTGCAGCCAATAAACCTATTTGCATTCAGGCCATCACATCACTCATTTGTGATACAATTATAGGTGATAACTTAAAGGGGCTATGTCACACCCAGCATGTAGAAAATATCCAAATGGCCAAGTTTAATGTCCCCAATCGCCAAAGAATGAGATTTTTTAAGTCCGAATTCTTCAAAAATAAGATTTGTATAAAACAAGGGAGTGTTGGAGGGCAAGACCTTTGATCAGTACTAGGAACAGATGATCAGTACTAGGGACAAATGATCAGTACTAGGGACAGATGATCAGTACTAGAGACAGATGATCAGTACTAGGGACAGACAATCAGTACTAGGGACAGACAATCAGTACTAGGGACAGACGATCAGTGCTAGGGACAGACAATCAGTACTAGGGACAGATGATCAGTACTAGGGACAAATGATCAGTACTAGGGACAGATGATCAGTACTAGGGACAGATGATCAGTACTAGGGACAGACGATCAGTACTAGGGACAGACGATCAGTACTAGAGACAGATGATCAGCACTAGGGACAAATGATCAGTACTAGGGACAGGTGATCAGTACTAGGGACAAGTAATCAGGGCTAGGAACAAGAAATCAGTACAAGGGACAAGTAATCAGTACTAGGGACCAGTAATCAGAGCTAGGGACCAGTAATCAGGGCTAGGGACAAGTAATCAGTACTAGGGACAAGTAATCAGTACTAGGGACAAGTAATCAGGGCTAGGGACAAGTAATCAGTCCTAGGAACAAGTAATCAGTATTAGGGACAAGTAATCAGTATTAGGGACAAGTAATCAGTACTAGGGACAAGTAATCAGTACTAGGGACAAGTAATCAGTAGTAGGGACAAGTAATCAGTACTAGGGACAAGTAATCAGGTCTAGGGACAAGTAATCAGGTCTAGGGACAAGTAATCAGTACAAGGGACAAGTAATCAGTACAAGGGACAAGTAATCAGTACTAGGGACCAGTAATCAGGGCTAGGGTCCAGTAATCAGGGCGAGTGACAAGTAATCAGTACTAGGGACAAGTAATCAGGGCTAGGGACCAGTAATCAGGGCTAGGGACCAGTAATCAGGGCTAGGGACAAGTAATCAGTACTAGGGACAAATAATCAGTATTAGGGACAAGTAATCAGTACTAGGGACAAGGAATCAGGGTTAGGGACAAGTAATCAGTCCTAGGGACAAGTAATCAGTAGAAGGGACAAGTAATCAGTACTAGGGACAAGTAATCAGGTCTAGGGACAAGTAATGACGGCTAGGGACAAGTAATCAGTACAAGGGACAAGTAATCGGTACATGGGACAAGTAATCAGTATTAGGGACAAGTAATCAGTACTAGGGACAAGTAATCAGGGCTAGGGACAAGTAATCAGTCCTAGGGACAAGTAATCAGTACTAGGGACAAGTAATTAGTAGTAGGGACAAGTAATCAGGTCTAGGGACAAGTAATCAGGTCTAGGGACAAGTAATCACGGCTAGGGACAAGTAATCAGTACAAGGGACAAGTAATCAGTACAAGGGGCAAGTAATCAGTACTAGGGACCAGTATTCAGGGCGAGGGACAAGTAATCAGTACTAGGGACAAGTAATCAGGGCTAGGGACCAGTAATCAGGGCTAGGGACCAGTAATCAGGGCTAGGGACAAGTAATCAGTACTAGGGACAAGTAATCAGTATTAGGGACAAGTAATCAGTACTAGGGACAAGTAATCAGGGCTAGGGACAAGTAATCAGTCCTAGGGACAAGTAATCGGTACATGGGACAAGTAATCAGTATTAGGGACAAGTAATCAGTACTAGGGACAAGTAATCAGGGCTAGGGACAAGTAATCAGTCCTAGGGACGTCCTAGGGACAAGTAATCAGTACTAGGGACAAGTAATTAGTAGTAGGGACAAGTAATCAATACTAGGGACAAGTAATCAGGTCTAGGGACAAGTAATCAGGTCTAGGGACAAGTAATCACGGCTGAGGACAAGTAATCAGGGCTAGGGACAAGTAATCAGGGCGAGTGACAAGTAATCAGTACTAGGGAAAAATAATCAGGGCTAGGGACCAGTAATCAGGGCTAGGGACCAGTAATCAGGCCTAGGGACAAGTAATCAGTACTAGGGACAAGTAATCAGTATTAGGGACAAGTAATCAGTACTAGGGACAAGTAATCAGGGTTAGGGACAAGTAATCAGTCCTAGGGACAAGCAATCAGTAGTAGGGACAATTAATCAGTACTTAAGGGACAAGTAATCAGGTCTAGGGACAAGTAATCACGGCTAGGGACAAGTAATCAGTACAAGGGACAAGTAATCGGTACATGGGACAAGTAATCAGTATTAGGGACAAGTAATCAGTACTAGGGACAAGTAATCAGGGCTAGGGACAAGTAATCAGTCCTAGGGACAAGTAATCAGTACTAGGGACAAGTAATTAGTAGTAGGGACAAGTAATCAGGTCTAGGGACAAGTAATCAGGTCTAGGGACAAGTAATCACGGCTAGGGACAAGTAATCAGTACAAGGGACAAGTAATCAGTACATGGGACAAGTAATCAGTACATGGGACAAGTAATCAGTACATGGGAAAGGTAATCAGTACATGGTATGTGTAGTAGTGCAGTGTAGTAGTGATATACTTCAGTGTAGTTTTACATGAAGTAGAAACCTCGGTGCACTTATGGCATTCACCCATGAAGTATATACCCTGTTTAGTCACGCGCGAGTGATTGGTTTTACTACAACATGTGATCAAACATGTGATCGCACAAAGGTCACACATGTTCAAATGATCGCTTCAACTGCGATGAAACAGTACTTGAATACCTGTAAATATCTTTTGAAGGGTACATTTTGAACAGCCTAATCGTCAGTCGAAGTTTATCAATAGATTGTTTTACCGATTCTGCTTGTGTGGAACTTGGACTTTGGGCTTTCATTTAAGCAACAGGCCGTGAAAATTGTTGGCTATTTATTGTTTCTTTGGTCACCACAGCAGCGGAAAATAGTTTCCAGCGGACGACGTTTACTTCTGGTTGCCTGTGCTTCTGAACTGTTGAATAAAGACTGAAAGGAACCGTTTTTCGTTCTCTCACCTTCTTCGATAACAGTTAAAAGAGCGCTCGACGATAAAGCTATGCACCGAACTTCGTCAACTGAGTTGGTTCGCGTTGCAGCTCACTGAAAATATCAGGACTGTATCCTTTGCCTTCCACCTTAAATCGACGAAACAGTGACCTAGATCTTTGTACATTCTTTGCTGTTTCCTTTAGCTCTTGCAGTTTTTTCCACAGAATTTTGAAAATCTTTCCGCCATATTGTTTCGATCATTTAGGTTTCCATGGAAACTGAAATTTTTACATGTAAGTATTTCAAATTTGGCAGAAATACTACTGGTCTTAGCCAATCGCATTTGAGAAATTTCTTGGCCTGTAGTATAAACAAAATAATTGACGTCAGTTTTTCATGCGTCTGTCCTGTTATTGATCATAAATTTCGTCATCACATTGTGAAAGTTGCTGTGGATCCGCAGACTACTTTGACAATGTGATGACGAAATTCATTGTCAATAACAGGACAGACTCATTAAAAACTGACATCAATTTGTTTTTTACGATAACAAATGGTCGAATTGCCCGCTCTCGCTCGCTGACGCGTCGCACGAATTTCAAATTCATGTGTCTGTCTGCATATTGACGATAAAAATTAGCCAATGAGCGCGCGAGAATTTCTGCAGTTATCGTAAAAATCAGAATTGTCACTCTTGTGAAATGTTGTAGCGCAGCCACATACCTTTTTAGAAAATTAAGTAACCCATTGATCTCAAAAAGTTTTGGCCGTCACGTGACTGTGCATAAGTACGTTCAAGGCGGCCCACTGGGGACATGCTGCAATTTTAAAAGTTGGTGCGATTTTAAATAATTTTCTACAAATAAACAAAACTAAATTTCCAGAGCCCAATACTATAGGAAAATTCATTACTTGACGAAGGAATTCCGCGTTAAATTGCACGCGAAAACCGATGCACGAATCGTGGAGCGATGAGTGCGATATCGGTTTTCAAGTGCAATTTAACGCGGAATTCACGAGTCAGGTAATGAATTTTTCTTGAATCGCATAATTGAATAAAATTGTTGAAAAAGGACATTGTAGAAAAACTTTTTTGCGGTTGTTGTGTCACAATTTGACGACAGTTGTTACAATTCCACGCTAAATACCTCGCTTCGTAAACCAATCAGAATGCAAGATTTTATTCAATTATGCGATTCTTTGAAAAATCAGAGTGTTACCTTAAAAGTGCTACTATGATCAACTTTTTACCCCTTGATTTTTTTGGTTAATCACATAGAATTCTATGAAAGATTAAAAACGCTGTTTACCGTTTACAAATATCTGCATTGGTCCATGAGTAATTTAAGTTCGAAAAATGAGTAAAATAGGCAAATGAGATTACTGATGACGTCTTACACTCACCCAAATATTACATGAAGTATATAAATAGCGCTATCTCTGTCAATTTGCAGCAGAAACCATTGCAACTTAATTGGTACGCTAATAGTTCTAAGTGCTACACATCTACAGCTGTAACAATTTCCGTTCCATGGCAACCCACTCTTTTCCAATCCCCTCTAGTGTGATAGCAATATTTTAGCGATTTTAAGCTTGGAAAACATTAAACAAGGCTATGAACTCACCTAATTTGTTTATATGCTAGCTGGATTATGCAGGTGAGGCACCATTGACAAATATCAATATAGAACCCTAAAGGCGGTCAGAAAAGTCTTTAATATTGTGAAGGTCTGGAACCTAGTATGTTGCCATGGTAACAAAAATTGCTAAGCTCATATTGAAGAGCACATCTAGTAGAATCTTACTGTAAAAATTCAAACATTTATTATGCAAATTGACCGAGATATCCTTGTTTATCATATTTGATCAAAATGCGGTTGAGTGTATGACTATACCCTGGTGGCACACACTTCCTGCTCAAGTGATGGACCAAGCGAATGTTGAGGCGTTTAGGGCCAGTTTCGTCTCATTTGTATCCCAAGAGTGATTCCCAACAGTGATTTGTTCCTTTACATCCCTTTGCAGAGAACAAATGCTGATTAGGAAGCTCCCAGCCATAATAATTCAAAACACGACATATCGGCCGAGACATCACCTCTCTTGCATGCAAGATTATTTAAAATAAAGACAACGGGAGCCGGTTAACTATTCCAGGTTTATTTTATTCTTTGTCAGTATTGAACTATTTCATATTTCACAATTTGTGTATCACCTATTATAACTATTATGATATACAGAGTAATGGAGATTGTTTGCATACTGTAACACTTTCAGCCCCCAAATCGATTGTAAACTAAGTTCTAGTGAAAAAGGTTTTTGTTGTTCATTTTGGTTGACGTACAATGATAATAAAGCATCTTTTGTTTCACGATGACATCATTTGGAATGTGGATCGTACGTGGGATGAAAATCGTGCTTGTACTTAACATACCAAGTCACTACATCGCGAGACAAAACGATGACACAGTCTAACTAAGCTCTCCGTCTAATATCACCACAAAATGGTACAGCTCACAAAAATGAACGAAATGATCGCACAAAAATATCCTTGTGCTTTCGAATAAATTATCCAGGTTACTATCATATCACAAACTGTATAGATACTAAACATGAGAGTGCATGTTGACACATGGGCTGAATGAAAAATGTTAAAGGTCAAAAAATATATTCGAAAAACAGAATAGAAGTGATGGTATAAGTAATGTAAAACTTATCTGCGCAAATATTGCTTTCACGAAAAGCACAACTATCTACTATCTACAAATTTTTCATTGGTTTATCACTAAGTGCTCTTCTTGTTCGTAAATTTTCATTTATTTATAAAATTAGTATATTGAAGGATAAACTTCAATTGTTCAAAAAATGGAAATTAACGCCAATCACAAGGCAAGGATGGCCAATGGCACAATCTGGTGAGAAAACTGTTTTTCTTATGAAAAGAAGTCCATAATAACGAACAGGATAAAATAGAACGGATGTGACGACAAGGTACAGAACCGTGATCATGCCAGGATTCAGAATTTTTAGCAAGAATAATAGATCGAAACAAACGATATTAGCGAGAATTTCGATAAATCATCGCGTTTATTTTCTGTAACAAGGTATAATGGGAAGTTTCTTCGACAGGACAACGAAGACTATAGCATAACGAAGAAACCATTAAGATAAACGTTAAACTTCAGATCACAAACATCAAAAACAATATTAAATTACCCATCGATAATTTTGTACTTTGTTCCATTTTCAGGGTTGGAATGTTCAAGTGTTTTAATTAATTGTAATTAAATTAATCCCCATAAATTAACCAAACATATAATTAATGCATAATATTAATTTTCAAAGTGGACGTCATTTTAGGGTTGTTTCCTATGAATGGCTGAAGGAAGGTACCACTGTCTCATTATCATTCCAGCCAGAGTTAAATTACATCTTGCAGTGGAAAAAAATCATTTACAAAGTTGGCATTAAGTACAGAAAATTTCCCTTTTTTCTCAGAGAATGGTAAATCTATGTAGCTTCTTCTACAAGGTCCACATATTGTGGGAAATGGATAAAACAAGACAACCAGCGACAACAGGGAAACAATAAAGCAAATGACCAGGGAGAGGGGACTAGGGAGAGGAGACTAGGGAGAGGCTGTACTGATTTCTCGGAACTTCAAAATCCCCTTCCGTTTATGCGTGATTAATTCAAATTTATTACAAGTGATTTGACATCAAGTTAGAGTAAGAGCGGATTCTCACTTCCATTACTTCTCACTGTCCTTGTATGGATACTGTCGTGGCCACTATCACTCCGTAAGATCTGTTGGAGGTACATATGTGAAGCCTACAAATGCATCATCTGGATCATCAACACTGGCACTCAAGAAAGCTGAGTCAGCAGATTTACCAACAGATCCTGCAAAATCAAGGAAATGTACCACTGAGTTTGTTATAGTAAAACCTTTTGATATAATATTTGTTGTGTTGTGTACACAAAGTATTAACTTCACAGTCTGCTTTACTATTTAGTTGGGATTTACATGTGCAACGACTATTGATCCACATAGTCAGAAAGAGCACACCAAGACTCACAAAATCCCCAAGTTTGGTGTTAATCGGGCTAGTTTTCACTGAGATACAGGCATTTAAAAACATAAAAAATTTACAAAGAAATGTATTGAAGTCAGGATTTGTCCGCATTTCCATACATTTATTTGTAAATTTTTTACGTTATTAAATGCCTCTATCTCAGGGCAAACTAGCTCGATTAACACCAAACTTGGGGATTTTGTGAATCTCGGTGTGCTCTTTTTGACTATGTGAATCAATAGTTGCTAATCCCATAATTTACAGACTCGTACCTAGTCCTTCACGGTATGAAATCAGGCAATGCCAGACCCTAGTTTCCTCTAAGTCTTCTTGTTTTCCCGATCACATGCACACAAAACCAGGTACAACCTGTAGACTAACTTAAGGAACTACCTTACATCTAACATCACTGACTCAAAAGTCTACTCACAGACCTTAAAAAAAAAAGAAACGGGCTTTGGACAGAAAGGATTCATTGATTCATTGAGAAATACAAACCTGGAACAGGTTCACGGACAAACTCAGGATCAAAATGCTTGAGATCCAACTGGCCACTCTATTGAAAAACAAATAGCACTGGTAAAATCACCATAGCAACAAACATAGTTTTGATGCACTACAAAAATCTCAGTTGGTTTGTGTTGTTTAATTAACAACCTTTTAATTAATTAATTAATTAATTAATTTGTAATCAATTATTACTTAATTAACTTCGCTTACCCTGAAGATGGCCTGACATTGAAAACATTCGGTGTTTTTACTTTTTAACATTTTTAGCCTTGAAACCAGAATTTTTTTTTTAAAACCAAAACAAATATTAGTCCAAGTTTATGCTAGCATAAACTGAGGTTAATAAGCCTGAGAATTAGGCCCTTTGTCAACACACTCACCGTAATACTAGCAACAAGGATGTCTCTGTTCCTAGGTCACACAATGTGCAACACTTGGATAAGCCTTTATACTAAGTAACGATAGATACTAGTCCAAAGTACAAGACAGAACAATGAACAGTAAGCGATTATTTGACTACAATGTATCTTTCTCTTTGGCAAAGTCCACTGTAACCTAGCACGATATATTCGCTAGACTCCACAAAGGTTCCATTCATACTATCACATGCTCATCATGCTCATGTGCTCCATCATTTTCCATACACTGTCCTTCCCCAGTCATTTCTGTTGGGTTTCGGTTCACTCACAACAGCGTTTACCCCTCCCTCCCACCCTCAGTTTTGTCTGGAACCTTTGTTTCTGTCGTTCAATTTTTACCTAGGTTTACTATATATTTAGCACGACCAGAATGTTTTTTTGTTTTGTTTTTTGCATGGAGATCATTATTGTATTCCTCTCCATCCATATGTATCTTTACGATTAATCTGTACATTACAGCATTCTACTGGTCTAGGTTTCATTCCTTCATTGGATTCCGGGGATGTAGATCTACTGTCTTGCTTCCTAATAAAAAGAGTGGCAGGGAAGTGCAAACCCTGGCTGCACTTTACCCCACAGTAAGGCTTAGCCCTTGGAGACAGGTCCGGAAAAATATCCAATCCAGGGTGTGGACCCCCGGTCACACCTGATCTGTACTCCACCCAGGAGGGGCCACCCCTTCTGGTTCCCCTTAGTCCCTAGTGACTGGGGGATATGGGCCTCACCCCCTGAGACTGATCAGGACCCCCTGTCCAGGGTGACTACCCCCGGTATCACTCGATCATGTCTCCCCCCAGGAGGGCTTCTCTCCTGGTCCCCTTACCCCTAGAGTTAAGCGCTTCCCTGCCACCAGAAGTTGCCCATTACCTTTTGTGTATTTTCTGTGTGACCCCCTGCTTAGAACCTCAAAGCAAAACCACGGCCAATTAGAAGAGTTTATTAATGGACAATTAATTAATTCCCTTTGTAATGAAAGTGTTATGATGGAATGCCGGGAAAACAACTGTTCATGAAATTTAACAGTCCAACATTTTTCTCTAATATTTCAAAAGAACACATTGCATTTTAAGTTTGCAAAGTTTTTTATATATTACTTTTGTTGTTGTTGTTTGCGAAGTTTTATATATTACTTTTGTTGTTGTTGTTGTTTGTACTGTGTTTCAAACATGGATAAGATATAATAGGCTTAGAGTCAGATACTAAAAAATCACTCAGGAAAGTGTTATGAGTTACAGACTATTATCAATCACAATTAGCATATGCTACGCGATTAGCATATGTCATCACGGCGGACGGCCACGTTTTCTAGCCGCTCCACCATTGACATTAAATTTTGCCATTGATGGCGTCGAAGGAAACATTAGAGCAGGTGAAAAACCTTTTAAAGCAGTAATTACCTGCTTTTTATTCACAACTTAAATCATACGGGGAGCTAACTAGAAAACCTACCATTTCACTTAGCTCCCCAGCTCACAACCTTACTAAGAATTTACAAATAAATATCTATCAAAACCATATAAAGAATGTAAAAATCAAATGTAAACAGGTACATGAGCTAAATAAAACATCATTATAACTATCATTATCACACTCACCACATTAGGGTTGTACGGTGGGTCAATCTTCTTGTCATACAAAAGCTGCCAGTCAATCGTCTTAAAGAATGGATGACACTTGATTTCCTCCTGTTAGGGAGGACAATCATTTTAAAGTTAGTTTTTACTTGGTAACTTGAGAAAAATGCAGACTTATATTCCAACTACTGATGAACATGGACAGATTTCTGAGCTATGATGAAATTGCATTACA
>OZ026596.1:189900-242400 GCA_964020085.1 Micromussa lordhowensis | reverse complement strand
ACCCACTGCTCTAATCTTTGATTACGACAAGTTAGTAATAGTAATAATTATAATCACTCTTAAAGTACAACTCACTTGGGATTGTTTGTACCTCCTAAGTCAATGCCATCCATATCTCTAACCTGTCACATATAATTTTAATTAAAAAGGAGTAAAAAGGGCACAGATCATTGCACAAAGAATAATTAATATTATAACCTTATGGTAATAGCACCAGAAAGATACAGCCAGTGTTGACTATCAGACCTTGAGAGGTCTACGCAACAAGCAGCCAGTTTCTGTCAAATCCTACAGTATCACTTGTTACTCACCTGACTGTCAGACTCGTCAGCTCCAGGCTGATCATCATCATCATTAGTTTCAGCATTTTTTGGATTGTCCAGTGAAAAGAACTCTCTCACATCTGGGCTGTAAATGAAAGTTAAGAATTAGTTCAAGGATTAGAACATTACATCAAAGAAATACAGCTTGAAGATAGAATATCAGAAAATATATGGTTAACTTACTGGTCAATAGCTTTTGGATGACTCATAATCTTTTGCGTAACATCATTTAGACCTTCCCGTCGTATCTTGATAAACTCTACAGATGAGTAACAAACTTACTCTGTTATTTACTGTTAACAACAGCTCAAACACAATGTACTAGCTATTCGCATGAACAACACTATTCAAAGGGTACAGGGTTGAATATAATTATACATATGCTGTTAAATGCAATTATTTAACAAAGTTAACAACAAAGAGCAGCTGGTACTTCCAGCCAGCAGTACTTGTATGGTATTGCTACTCAGTGCTGTTTGCCATTGTACTAGCGGGTTCCAGCATGGCAGTCCCTGGCATGGACTGAATGGTCATTTTGGTCTATTCATCGACATCTTTCTGCCCCCCCCCCCCCTCCCCTCCCTGTCTCCTCTGTTAACTCAGCATGACAGATGCCTGGATGACTGTGTTGGGGCCCATGGCTGGGTTTGCGGGATTGCCAGCCATGGGAGCGATATACTGTCTAGGGGCCGGCTGGTCAATCAAAGCACAGGATTTAGTTCAACTTGCCAGCTCATGAAGCTAGCCATATAATATTTTAATCTATTACACTGTAACTTCTGCTTTAGTTACAGCCTGCCACTCCCGGCATTTATTGTGATTCATAGCCTACCAATACTCAAAAACATCTCTGTATCTGCTTGATGATATCAACACAGGATTGAAAGATAACTAAGCACAAAATTCTCACATTCTCCACGCTAATTCAGGTTGTGGTTTGAGGTTTGTCAAAATGTTTAAAAATATTTAGTACATAAGTCATCATGCATATGTGAGAAATTATAAGACTGACTAACAAGAGTAAAGTTGACACTAATCCTGAAGTAGCTTAATCATGCTTTGTATGACCAGGCCTTAAATGTATTAACTCAATATGACAAAAATTATTAATAAGGTTAATGTAATGGGCTGTAATGTTTAGCAACTTCCCCTAGAGACAACACGCACAGACAGTCTTGGAGATCAAAGGATTTATAGTTGGAACAGGATTAGTTTCTTGGCAATTGAATTACATGACATTGTTTAATATTAAACAATTCAATCAATAATTAAGTTACATGTTTTTGAAGCACCAGCAGGACCAAAATAAAAATTCAGATGACACATACATGTAGTACATTAACACACTGGATTAATTAAATCCAATTCAAGTATGAACCTCATGTATAATCATGCCTTAGTGCTCACCAGGATCAAAGTTATTTCCTAGCAATCTTTTACCAGGCAGTTTGATGTGTAGGTCTGGATATAACTTTTTGAGCTGTCAGTAATGAAAAAAAAAATGAAATTAGGGAACTAAAAAGAATGTGTCAATACGAGATAAATGACTGATCTGCATGTTAGTAGTCATGTACAGTCATGTCATGCCATCATGTACAGCTGAACCTCGATTATCTGGACTTGTTGGGACTGGATGAAATAGTCTGGATAATCGAGGATCCAGATAATGAAGAACAAAACTGGTTACTAACTAATTACTGCAGCTGCTTAATAATGCCATATTCAGCTAACAAATTGGTTCCTTTTTCTTATCGCAAAATTATAGACTGTTTATCTTTTATTGAAAGAACGGACCACTTACACTTCAAGGACATGATGATCGTGAAGTAATGTTTGTGACACTAGCTTGTTTGTTTTGCATACCATGCCAAACAAGCCAATAGAGCATGAAATTTCACTTAGCAACAAAGCAACTCTGAGCCAATCAGAACTCATTTACATGTTCTTCATTAGTTATGACGCATGCAAACACTGCTTTAATTTGTTCTTTGAAAGGAAAACAAACTTGCCTTTTACTGCACTTTTCAATGCTGTAGTTTTAAAAAGAATATGGCTATGTATCTTGATTATGACTAATAAATATTCATGACAAAACTGGGACTACACAAAAAGTTCTGATATTTAAGAAATCCAGATAATCGAGGTTAACCCTAACCCGAAAGATACTACAGGTAATTCTCTTGCAGCCCCTCATTAAACCCACCTTAATAGACATAGGCTTTGATGAGAAGGGGTGGTGGGTTTACATGAAGTCACAGTTATGAGATTTGGTGCTGAAAACATAGTGACAATGCTAATGTACTGGCAATACATGTATAACTACATGTAACACGAAAGATTTGCTGATCTGTTCAGAGGTTGTCAAAGGTTGCCATTTTGTGGTGTGATAGATTGAGCACGGGCAAGGAGGCTCATAAAGTGCAGTAACAATACAGCGTCTATACATTTGTGATATGACTTATTTAGGCCTGGTTTAGCCTGTTCCAGGCTCTCGGTAGTTGGGGACAAGCGAAAAAATAAAAGGGTGAGTGAGAGAAACAACTAAGGAGGACTAAGGCAAGGAATGGAAGGGAGAGAGCCTGTAAGAATTTCTTTAATGAACCTCTTCTTCCCACCTTTGGTTTAATGAGGTGCCAAAAAGTAAAAATGTCAACTTGTCAATAGACCATTTTACAGTTGTTGGCAAAGTGACCTGGCATCTGACTGGCAGCGAGGATGGAGTTGACCTTGTTTTGATACAGACCTCTCTGCTTTTATTGTGCAAATCAAGTTGTTCTCATGCTAACTAGTTGACATGAGAAAAGCTTGAAGGTCTGTATCAAAGCAAGGTCACCTCCAGGCTTGCTTACATTCATGGCCAGGTAACGAAGCACACAACTGTAAAATAGCCTATTAGCTGGAAATATTCTCCTATTGCCTACATGTTTTCTATTGGGCCTACACGATTCCTGCAGTTCGTGACATTTATAAATTTGCCATTTTCTTTTCGGTCTCTCGAATTTTGTTTGCTTCAATTGTTTTTATGAAGGGCACTTTATGTGGTGTTATTACGAGGAATTTTAAGTAAAGTTGAACCATTAGACTGTGCTATAGCTAATTTTTATAGTTCATAGGTCTGCCTGCTGTTATCTGCATGTCACTTTGCCAAGTTTCACACCTCTGTAATTTCCTATGTGCTCAGCTTATGCATTGTTTAGGCTCATTTCTATTGCAAGATATGCTTTCAAGTCTCTAAGTATTTGCTTTTGAGGGACAAAATATAAAATTTTCTGTGAATATGTTGCTTACTTGGATTCTATACTGTGATGCCACGCCAGGCTGTTTAATTAGAACAGATATCATATTGAGACGTCACATATTAATATCTCTCGAGCTCAATGTCCTTTTTTTGTCCTTTGTTTGTTTGCACCCCTTGATTTAAATGTATAGCTGTTAGCGGGAAAGGCTGTTAATGATTGTTTTGCATGCTGTATATTCCATTCTTTTTTTTCCTGGTTGGGAGAATCACAAAAATGTCTTCTCACGAACTAGATTTACTAGGCAAATTTCTTGCTCCTTCCATAGCGCCTGAATATCAGGGAAATCTTGCAGGCAGTCATCCAAGATGAAACACAATTCGGCCAGACGGCACTCACCATCTTTCTGATTGACAATAGATAAAGGAACCAATGGAGTGTTGAAAGTACTGTCAAAATCAACCAATCAGAGGGTATTAACAGCTCCTGCTATACAAGAAGCGGGTCATTAAACAAATTCTTACAGACTCTCTCGCCTTTCCATGCCTTAGTCCTCCCTCATTTTTTCTCTTGCTCGCCCTCTACCAAGAGCCTGGAACAGGCTAGGCCTGGTTTTGATCAAGGCCCTTTTAATTTCATGACATAGTGAGCACATCATATAGCATACAGAATGCAAAACACATAACACATAATGTACTCAATACAGGCAGTGATGAATCAACTTACAAACTTAAATTATTTGAGTTGACTCATATCAATATTAGGTTCAGTGTGCATGTAAAGTTCAACGTTCAAACCAGGCCTTAGAGACATGAATTGCAGCTCTACCAGCTGGGATCTCTGAGATATTTCTACATACCTTATCACACATTTGATGAAATTCATTGTATCTTCTAAATATGAAATAACTCCTTCCATCTGGCAGTTTTATTAGTACTTTGTATACCTGGGGAAAGTCAATACAGCATCATTTAATCACCTAGAAAAATTTTGGAAGCATTGAAATTTGGCCAAGTTGGTATTGCAAGAACTATAAGGTCGTGTTCTATTGGGATCGACCGTTTCTGGTTGGTTGGGGTTTTCCGTGTTCTAATGGGGAAAAACTGTTTTCGGTTGGTTTGGTTGATCATGCAACTCTTTCAAGCGGCCTCAAACCAGGTTGAAACGGTTGAAAAAGCACTTGCGTTATTATGTCGCGTGATTGTAGCATGTGTAAGGGCTATTCCCAGGAGTTACCGCGTTTCAACCGCAAACGGTTGGAAAACTGTTCTATTGAGAAACGTCAACCGTATCAACCCAAACCAGTTGCAGTTGAAACGGTTGATCCCAATAGAACACGACCTAAAATTGGCTTCTTTTTGTTCAGTCTTACAATCAACAATAATTGTTCAAAATAAAGACTATCAGAACTTTTTAATTTTTCCACTGATGCAGAATTTTTTTACATTGACAGGATGTATTTAAAAACAAAATAAGGAAAATGTCTGCCATAGTTTATGTGTGTGTGGATTCACCAGCCAAGTAAATTCATGCCTGAATAAGAGTGATAATATACCAGAAAACATGCTCACTGGTTTACAATGTTGTCATACAACTATGGTAATTAAAGAAAATAATTCCTATGTCTATTCTGAACTGTGGTATGTACATAGAATGCTTATTAAAATCCATGAACTCAGGGAATTCCAAACACAGCTTGCTCCATCATTGACACTTGCCAAGTTGAGGTGAGAGATATAATTATATCAAGGTAGTTCAAGAAAACACAGTATCGTTTCAAAGGCCATAAGAATATGAAATCTTATGAAAATTTATTTCACTAAGCCATTAACTTCAAGGAAAAATTTCCAAAAGTTATAACAGCATTTGCCATTTTAACCTAAACATGCAAGTACCACATAAAGCCTGTTAGATGTACCACTCAGTGGCTTTGTTAGATAAACTAATCAATTTACAAGATTTTCTATCACATGAACATCAACGTCCATACAACATGTACTTTGCACATGCAGATTAGCCAAGGTAGGAAACCCCTCCATAAAAATTGTTTACATTGTACATTGCATTGTATAAACATCAAGACAATGTTGTTTAATTGAAAGTTATTTTTTTAAAAAGTGAATTTACTGATTTTCAAATGCTTATTTGGTGAAGGTTGTGTATCCTTTCTTGGATGTTTCATTTTTATAACAAATTGTTTGACCACAAAATAGAGATGAACATTTTCAGGCCAATGCGATATAATCAACCAAATATTATTTTCTGTTTCTCTGGATAATTTTTCAATCTAACCTAGAAAAACATAGGCAAATCTTTAAAACTTTGACTCCTAAAACAGATAGATCAAAACCGAACATACGCCAAGATCAATTTTTATGTAAAAGAGAGTCTTTCAAATATTTCGCTTCCTTTTTGCAAAACTTGACAGGCCTCGATACGATTAACCAGTCGGATCTTTAAGCTTTGGTTATTACTTAGTCAAAGCACGATGGACGATATGGGAAAAAAGTATTAAATTAAGTGAATGAGTTTTTGGCAAAAGCCGACAAAAACCTTATCCAAAACCAGAGTCCGTCTAAATATCAAATGGTTAGCTCAAGTACTGTTAATTAGCCATCGGATTTTGTTATTTTAAAAATCCTCAGTCTGTTCATGTACAAAGTGCGATAGTTAGCTAAGTTGTACAAATGTACATGTATATTTCTATGGAGAACAAAATATATTAGTTATTTTACTATAAAGCGTTAATTAGTAATAGCAAGAAAAAGAAACTTAAATAGCAGCAAAACTGTGCATTCCTCATCGAGCTCTAATGAATGGATACCTTTGGGCGATTACGGGATAAACATGACACAAGAAACATGTTACAAGCTTATCTGACAATAGTAGACAGGCAAACGCATCCTTCTTAAGCTTAACGTTTCTTTTGACTCTATCTTAAAACAGCATCAACAAGCTTCCATAATAGTTCTAAGATACAAAACTAGGATTAGCTTTTCATTTTATAACAATCCATACAAAACAGATTTTGTCGCTACAGTGGCGACGAACGCCTACGGAAACGTGAAATTCGATCGCCGCCAACGAAACGAACAAGATCTATCTCCATCATTTCTTCTACAACCCGGGAGCTTTATAGGTGACCTTCGAGCAACAAACCTTTGTTGCTTTTCGCTATATCTTCTATCGATCGTCACAGATTGAACGGAGTACTGCGGTACAATCTTTGCATAGCTGTTTGTTTTCATTTTAGAACAATCTTCGACAAACAGAGCACAGCAGAATACGTAACAAGCAAAAAGGCAAGTTAGTGCTTAACACATGCAATGTTGATGATGAATCGAGAAGAACAAACCTTACCGTAAAACGCTTTGATTTCTCTGAGCTCAATGTTTCTGAGTCAGGTACCGTTACATCTATCTGCTTGGACATCGCATTTGCTGGAAAATGCTACTGCTGCGGTTGAAATTATCACTGGACTTCGTGACAGATAGCTGGAGCGCTGTTTTGTTCTTGGGGGAAGGTCGCGCTCGTTGGAACTTGTAATGCTTTCCCTGTGACAGAAAATGCGTGGGAAGCGACGTCGTTTTATCAAAAGCTAAAGCCCACAGCTAATTTTCTCTAAGACTACTAATGAGCGTCCAAGAAACAATAGATTGAATATAAAACACTGCTGCCCTGGGAAATAGTTATGAATGCAAAATCCCAATAGGGACAACTCGAAAGGAGTCTGGGGTCAACATGTCATGTCACACGACGGAAGAGAGAGTCGGGAGAATTTCTATTGTCATCAGGTGGTAAACAAAAGGTTATTTTTGGCGTATATTTCGGTTTCTTTTGGTGAAAACACTGCCTAAACTTACTGAAATATTTTGAAAGGGAGAAAATTTCTAGCCATCAAATAGCTGTTTGATACGGGAAAGCATTTGAAAATAGAAATATTTAAGCTTGTAATATCAATTTCGAGGTTTTGTCTAGAAAACGTGGGAATATAGCGAATTGTCTTTTCCGATCACGTCTTTAGTTTTGCATTTCATTATCAGATCATTAGAAAATTCGAGTAGGTAGAAGAAAATATTTTTGAATTCTTATCACAATAGTCAACTGTGGCCGACAGACGAATATGAATTGTTGGTGTCCTCTCTAGAATGAAGAACATTTTTTTGATCTCAAACAGCCATCCAAGAATACAGATTTGTAGTAGAATCCAGAGAGTACGGTTAAGAAGCAGACTTTTTTCCCGACCTGCTTTAATGTCTGGTTAAAAAAATAAAATATAACGCCATCAGCTCTTTCATTATAAAGCTACATGTTTCCGTTTGGCGCGCAGTTTGTTTAAAAGCTTCAATGCTAATCTCAACCGAAAAAAACGGTAATGAAGGGAAATAATGTGGGAGTGTCGAGGAGGCAATTTAGTCCGGGGTGTGGGTTAGATAAAGTACCATAAAGAGACTTTTATGACCGGAATAATAGAATAACGCATGGAAATTTCCTCCATGAAATGTCATGAGAATGGACCGCCTGTTAATATCGTATTCTTTTGCTTGGAAAGCTTACAGAAATCTGCGGTTTCTCTTTACTTAATATGCATTTATTAAGTATGTTTTTAACAATTGAATCATGACAGAAAAGCCGAAATGTTGACCTCAACTCCAATATATCTCCCTGCTAGTCGCTTCTATTGAGGAAAACAGGAAGAACGGTGACCGTAAGATATGTTGCGTACAGACAAATCAATAAACACTGATAGCCATGTTTGGCTGTACAGGGACAAATCAGTTGCCCTATGGCACAGGTAGTATTGTGCTAGTTTATCCATTTTCCGCTGTTTGGTGGACAACTCATGCTACTCATACGTCTCTCGTCAACTCATACTACTCTCTTTGAATGTCGTATATTTTTAAGGCGCCGAGCGCGTTCTAGAAATATCACGTCCCCCCCTCCCCCGAGTTTTCTACTTACCACAAACCGGGTGTGAAATCCTTTGATAAGCATGTCAGGGGCATACTCTTCTAAACTTTGAATGTTGATTGTTCAAAATAAACAAGAACTATCCACAACTCGTAATCAAGATCATCTGTTCCAACAAGCTGTAAACTTCGAAGAACAGATTACGTCCGAAGACAAATATCCTTGTTTATTATTCTTTAGGAAAAAGCGCTGGGAACGGTCTCTATTTTGGTAATTTCAACACTTTGTTTGCGTTGAAAATGCTGTTAGTCTGTTTACACATTCATGTCAATTTCTTTAGGCCAAAAAAGAAACCGGGAATTTTCGCCGGTTAGTTGTATCACGTGACTTGTATTAACACCAATCATGCAGGACATGCATGTGACGGTATACCACAAAGTCAAACCTTATCGCCTCCTAGGACTACCTATTTTATAATGAAAATACCTAGAAAAAACAAACAGCATAAATACACTGGTGGAAGAGCTTATTTTCGTAAGCTGTGAATCAAAATATTTTTTTTTTAGTGAATCACGTTTTTACTTGGTCTTGGATTCTGGCCAATCACCATGTAGTTACGAGAAGAATACCTATAATCATGGACAAACGTCTTAGGACAAATTTGCACTTCAGACGCGAATACAACTTCACCTGCCTAACGTCGCCCCCCCCCCCCCCCCACCCCACATACAATGTTGAAAACTAGTTCTAATTCATTAATAAGTTTCGATTGAGAAGATATATCAAACACTCAAAGTTCGAGTTTGACCACATTTCCAAACACCTCGAAGTTCGTCAAAAATACTTCGCTGTGCTTCGTATTTTCACCTCTCTTCTCGGTGTTTGGAAATGTGGTCAAACACGGTCTTTCGTGTTTGATATATTACTACCTCCATTTTCACATGATTTTCAACATTGTATTGGGTGGGGAGGCAGGGTGGACGGCAACTCCTTTTTAAAAGTATAGCAACGCTTTTTTCAAACTTCAGTTGTAAACACAGATAATTCGTAGATTATGCTTCACTGAAAACAAACAATCAAACCTAGCAAGCTGATAAACTCCTCAGATTTCACTGACCAGACAGTATTAACAAGAGTTTTGAATTTGAATAACTCTACAAAGAGAGCTTTATTTGACGTTTTTGCACCGTATCATGTACAGATAAAGATTCGCTGTAACTTAATATAATCCAATAATGTCTAATACTTAAATACAATCGTCTTTCCAACTCTATAGTTCTAATGGATCTCTGGAACCACCGCAAAATTATTAATAAGTTAAGAACATTTCATGAATTTGAATTATTAATCATAAATCGTAATAAATTAGGGTGTTCAGTCGATCATATCGGTGAACGTCCAGTTGTCTATCAAAATGCCAAATTATTAATTGGTACCATTTTGTCAAACGTATGAACCGTAAATTACAAGACTTAACTAAAGCTTACTAGTAACACTCTTTTGGTTATATTTAACCAACTGGTGTAGGTGAAGTGTTTGCAGAGTACAGTACTAAAATGTAATGTTTTAAGACCATCTTTACCAAAAGTCTGCAATGGCAAGTGGCTTCTTCTAATGGCTGTCGTTGAACCAAAACTACAGGGCGCCAGTCATTGGCCGGACATCAAAACGACGTAATCGTCAACATAGCAGAACTCGGACTGAGCCAAGCCGCACGAAAAACGGTCACAACTGATATCAATATTGCCCCTCATTCTGATTACCTCGGGCCATTTGAACTAAGCAAACACGATAATAATAACTTTCCACAGTTTGAAAACAGACAGTTTCCCTTAACAGCGGTCAAACACACAGCGTATGTGCAGTACACGTCAATCTACTGCTTTAAACGAGAAAATGTTCAGAAATCCTCCATTTTCAGCTCAGGCGATGAGACTGTCACCGAGTAACTGTTACCCGCTTAGTTTACCGGCTGGTAATTTGGTTTCCAACCGCTCTTTCACAACTTTTTCTTACCCAATTTCGCTACAAAGTCTTAAAAACTTCCGAAGGTAATGCTATATGTTTGCGTTTGACCGCTGCAAACATTCGTTTTCTTGGTCCAGTTCTGTCCCTCTCTCTGTCACGTTCATTTTAGCGAGTGCGGAGCATAGCATTGCGTGACATCGAGAGGGCCAGACCTAGACTGACGTTTTTTCTGCCTGTGATAACTCGCGTTTATTTTTGTTACTGTGCAATGCTGCAGGTCTGTAGACTATGTTGTGAAGTATTTGACGGGACCGTTTACTACAGCTCTACACCGTGCATCTAGCTTGAAGCAAGAAATAAGTCACACATTGTGTTACAAGTCATTCGTGCAGGACTTCCTCCATTGGGGCAACATAAGTGAAACCAACAAATGCATCATCAGGGTCGTCCACACTTGCACTTAAAAACGCTGAATCAGCAGATTTACCAACAGATCCTAGTGTGAATAAAATAGAAAATTAAGCAGCAATTGTTAAATCACAATCAATCGTTGTTGTTTTCAGTATAAAGAGCAGTTTACACGATCAAATCACATAAAAAGAAGACTTCAGGTGATGTTAGACGAGCCGAGTTTTAATGCCGAGTTTTATCCAAGTTAAACGAGACAACTTTTAACGCAACTTTGTTGCGGTAGTATTAGGTAACACTAAGTTACAAGAGACGAAGTTAACGCAACATGCAAAATTCGGGCGGCAATGTTGCAGGTTTTTGAAACGCTTTAAAAAATGCAATTTGTTGCCGAAACGAAATGCCGCGTTAAAAGTCGCCCTGAGCGCCATGTTACACAATATCGATTTTTAACGAACGAAAATCGGTGTTAGAAATCGGCTTGTGTAACATTACCTTACAGATGATCCCTCAGAATGGCATTGAACGTCCCTACTGCGCATGATTTTCGCGTGCACGCACTCAACATCAAGAGATTTCCTTCAAGCGTAGCTCGACAACGAAATAAATGCCAGTTTTCTCTTAAACGACCATGATGACCTATATTTTATTTCATAATTTTGGAGTACAAGTCATTCTCTTAAGTTGAAAATTAAAAAACGGACATTAAATTTCGGACGGTTATATTTTTGGGCAATTTTTTATCCGAAATTAAAATCGTCCGAAATTTGGCGCAAGTAATATAGCTAAAAGCGTGCACAAAACCGCAATGACGCAAATAATGGCAAATTAAAACGAATTGCGGTTGTTTCGCCCGAAACCCAGTTGTCCGATGACGGTTCGGCCGAACTGTAAGTCGGTTCGGTTCGGGGAGTGGTCAATTAAGATATGTATGTAAAGTGAACCGACCAAATAACCAGCGCGACTAGGCATTGCTCCATTATATCTCTTTTGGGAGCATGGTGACGACCTATCATTTCTATTACTAATTTTCAAAACCGTGCTTGGTCGGGAATATTAAGTGAAAGTTAAAAAAAACTAGAATCGTTCAACAACTTTTACTTCTGAGGAATCACCTTAAGCCTCGTCTCTGTAATCTTTGAACGTATTGCCAGTATTGTAAAGAGAAACTAAATGCTTATCACTCTTGGGAAATTTGATACCAATGACGTCATACCTGGTACTGGTTCACGAACAAACTCGGGATCGAAATGTCTCAAGTCAAGCTGACCTGTCTGTTGGTAAACAACAACAACAACAATAGAATGACCAAATAATACTTTGCCAACAACAACAACAATAACAGAACATGCGGGCAACTTCAAACCTGTGTTCCCCTGCACAGTGCTTTACTCACCACATTGGGATTGTACGGTGGCTCGACTTTCCTATCATATAACATTTGCCAGTCAATGCTGCGAAAAAACGGATGGTTCTTGATCTCTTCCTGTGAAGAATAAAAGGAAAAGGCAATCAAATGTTACTTCTGCAAAAGCGATTGAACGCACAGAACATTATGAATGCTTTTGCGTATCTGATCACGACTATATCTGGAGCACCTCAGTCGCCTGAACCAACCACATGGCGCAGGCTAACCTGAGAGAGACTAGTATCACATCTAATAGAAAATTCGACCTCTAGATCCTTGCTGATCGTGAAAATCAGAGCTCATCCGTGTTGGTTCAATATTGTGTCGAATGCATTACCGTCTCCAGGTTATATGTTGATCAAAATAATGCACAAACTTACATAATCATTCTCTCCCACTCCAAGTCTTTTTGAGCGATCTTTCTGAAGAAGCTGTCAGGTAATAATAAAGATAATCAGAAAGACACCAGCAACAATGTGACAATAAATTTATTCCAACTACTAATCTGACCCATGCTACATAAAGGACTCACTCCTTCAAGGATATTTCTTGCACTGGCCGATATGTTGGTTCTGAGACGAAGTGGTTTATGGAGGATGTTTTCGTACATTTCTGCTGTATCCCGACTATAAAATGGCGGCTGAAAAGGAAACAATAATTTGTTGTAACTCAAGGAACAATGTTAAACTTGCTCTTTATTTCTCCTTGTAACATGAACACATTCTAAAGAAGATAAGTACTGGATCGTCAGCAGTTAAGAACATGCCTGAATTACCTAACAACGACAATCATGTACTAACGAAAAACTAAACGAAACAAACGAACATTTTAACTTAGGGACTTCAAGCCCTCATTTCTACAGTACAACTACAGTAAAGGTCTGGTCTCGTCTTGTGTCTAATGTTCGTATTATAGGTTGAACTGACTTTGTTCTCATTTTGGGAAAGACTGACTTTGTATTGATCATTAGTAGCTACTCAGTGTGATCTATTGGAAATCCGCAAATCTGATTGGTTTCTCTCGTCGTTTTCTATTTTTAAGTAACGTGTGATGCGCCCAACCTCGTTTCCAGGGTCTCTCATGTAACCGCCCTCCGAGACGAGCGAGGGAACGAGGTTGTGATGCGCCCTCGTCAACTACCACGCATAGAAATCAAGAGCAAATAATGTAATTGTTTTAGTGTAAATCTACTTCAAAACTAAACCCCCTTCACAGACACTTCGAAAACGAAAAGAAGCGGCCGTCATTTTGGTAATAACCACACACTGTTGGGCCACTCACTCACTCTCTACTTAACAATTAGATTGTGAGCTCGAGATTTCTTTCGCGTGATAGTTGACGAGGGCGCAGCCCGAGTCAACTATCGCGCGATAGAAATCGAGAGCGAATAATGTAATTGTTTTAGTATAAATCTACTAGTCGTTCAAAACTTAATCTAAATCCTCTTCTCAACACTTCGAAAACGCCAAGAAACGGCCGTCATTTTGTTAACAAGTGCACACTGTTACGCTACTCAGTATCTACCACAGAATAGATAGTGAGTAGCGTAGCCAATCAGAGAACGGCCTTCGTGATAGAACGCTAGTAGATTTATACTAAAAGAAAATAGATAGTAGGTAGCGTAACCAATCAGAGAACGGCATTCGTGATAGAACGCTCGAAAGAAACACGGAAAATGCTTTATATTTCTAAACCGTAATTAGGTGTTGAACTTATAATTCTCAAGCCATGCAAAAAGAACTTTCTATTCTTACAAATAACTAATGAAACACAGACAAAATAACATTGTCGAAGTAGCTCCTTTCGTTTTCTGTATTGGTAAAAATGTAGCTTATTGTTTGTAAAGAAAGACAAACAGGAAAATGTCTTACCAGACCATACATCATTTCATATAAGACAGCACCAAGACACCACCAGTCTACAGTTTTATCATATTCTTGCTTCCGGAGAACTTCTGGGGCCAAGTACTACGTGCAGTAAAAAAACCGGCTTTACTTGGTTTATCTTTTAGCGTTGCTTAATACCAAATGTAACGTGTCAGTTATACTTCGGATACGTCTGTCGGACCATAAACTTCTCTAACAGCAGCACAACGTTTGAATTAAAAACACATCAATGAAACAAATTATACCGCATTGACAAACAACAACTAAGCGGAACTGCTGAGTTAAGTTTGCGAAAAGTTTCACTTTGACTTTTATGGTTTGCATGTGAACGTTTTTCTGAAACGAATGTTGAAGTCGTTTGTCTCGTTAAGTTAAGTTGTGTCCGAACTTTTCCATGCACCTGACCTCAATTTTTTTTAAATAATAACGACAAAACAGCTGTTTGTATCTGCCATTCCAGGCGTAATTGAACACTAAACATGGTCACGTGTATTTGGGCTGTGAGAGAGGAAAGAAGGGGGAATTAAAATGTTCAGGCATTATCATCAGTATCTGAATTCACCTCTGGTGTGCCACAGAATGTTGATGTTGTTCCAGAAGGTTCTATTCCTTCCTTGCAAAGTCCAAAGTCTGTTAAAACTACGTGACCCTGGAAGAGTTTCAATAAATTAAATGATATTGATAATCTTGATGTGGAAAGCATATTCTTGGAAATCTTGGTGAGATCCCGAGAGAAGGGCAAACAGGCAAGGGCTGCAGAATACCCTGCCACTTAAGTTAGTTCATTAATGCGCATTTTTCGTTCTTTAAAAATATGTGCGAGGGTAGAATCGGGAACAATAGTGGCAGGGTATCAAGAGTGTGTGCATTCAATCTTTAACTCAAAGAAAACTAAATCATTTATTAGCCTAAGAAGTATTCTTACCAGCTGAGTGCGGCTTTTGGGATTCCCGCAAATAAAATTGAAATGGTGCATTAAAATCCAAGTGTCTGCAGTAAGGCTTATATAAGCTGAGTACCATCATAACGTAGCATTGATAAAGTTCAAGTCAATTCACCAGACAGAGTACAACTGTATATGTCCATCAACTTATGAAACGTTTCATTGTCAAGAAACACTTTGCCACCACTTCAAAAGGATCTGCTAACAGGATGCAACTTACTTTATGATCTAGAAGAATGTTTTCAGGCTTCAAATCTCTGCAATACAAAACAAATCAAAATTTCAAAAACGGAAATAACTGTTAGTAGCCTTGGTTTATTAACACATCTTTTCCAACAAACCTGTAGATTATTTGAAGGGAATGGAGATATCCAATGGCTGATGCTATTTCTGCAGCATAGAATCTAGCCCTGTCAATAGAAGTACAACTCTTAAGAGTTCATCTCACTCTGTCAACCTTACATGCATGCTAGCGAGGCATTCAAAATGAAAATGACCTTTCAGGATACTGACCTTGGTTCTGGGAAGGATCTATCTTTTTGTAAATGAAAGAATAACTAAAACAAAAAATAACAAATGATAAGTCAAGAAAGGTACATGCATGGGTAAAGCTTTAAAAGAAATTGCTTTTTACCTCTCCTCCATTGACGTAATCCAAAACAAAGTACAGTTTATCTCTTGTCTGAAACGAGTAATGCAATCCCTGAAATGTTCAACAAAAAGACTCACTTAACATGCAACTTTCTTCATAGGTGTTTATATATTCAATGGTGCTGCATGTGCAGAAGAGAATAATATTCTGAGGGGTGGGGGTCAGAGTCCATAATAATACCGACAACGCTGACAATCATTTTTCATATACCTTATACCAGAGATTCACAGTTTGGTACTGCTTGGCATAAAGAGTACAATCAAATATTACCAGTAGAGTATGTTTCAGCTGAGGCTACTAAGTAGAGACAAAAGGTTAATGTGCCTTGCCCTGCAAAAATGGACTGCTCTCTCAAAAACAGATTTGGCTCAGTCTTAGAAGTTCCTTCCAACATTTCTGGCAAACCTCTACTTCAAGCATATATCCTACACTCTGGTAATGCCCCCTCACTGAACAGGAGTCAAGTTACACGCTGGTCTGCGGGAGTTACTTGCGCCACAATGCAACCGGAGACTCTACAAAATGAATAACTAACGATATTTAAAATGAAAATGTATCCAGGAAATGTCTTATGTTTGAACATATGACCTTTTGCCATTGTAATTCTAATTCTTCTTCTGAGTACTGGATGGTATCTTTCTCACTGCATTTCTACCATGGCAAGCCTTAACATAAAACCATCATTCCTTTCCATAACAAATTCAATATTTTAGATGACATTATAAATAGACAAAAAAAGGACATCTCAGTACTTGCCACTAAGAAAGGATGCTTAACATTCATCAATAAGACATTCCTCTCTGCCATGATATGCTTTGCCTAAACAGTTTTAATTAGCATGGGAAAATAATGAGATGCAGAAGGTTAGTAATATCTATGTTTTTATATTAATTTTATTTTGAAATATACATTTTGGAAAAAACCAACCCTCTTTTTACGATAACTGCAGAAATTCTCGCGCGCTCATTGGCTAATTTTTATCATCAGCGACGCGTCAGCGAGCGAGAGCGGGCAATTCGACCATTTGTTGTTTTTAACGAGTCTGTCCTGTTATTGACAATGAATTTCGTCATCACATTGTCAAAGTAGTCTGCGGATCCGCAGCTACTTTGACAATGTGATGACGAAATTTATGATCAATAACAGGACAGACACATGAAAAACTGACGTCAATTTGTTAAACTGATGATGCCGAAGTTTAAAGCATTTAATAGTGTCTAACAGAGTAGCAAGGTTTACCTCCAGTTAATCACCACCAAATAGCTAACTGGTCATCAATGGAGCTAACTTGAATGTCGTCACCAATCTGATATGATTGGTTAAGTGTCTTACCGGTACTTTATAACTTATGACTTTGATTTCAATTGCAGTTAAGATTGATGGAACAAACCTCATTTCTTTTTCTTATTGCAGCTTTGTTTAGAACCTTGATAGCATAGAATTGATCTTCTTGTTTGTTTTTAGCAAGGAAAACCTGGAATTAAAATAACAGCCATTAAAGTACATAATACAATGACTAGAGATTATCCACAATACGCATTTTTATTCATTTATTAGGTTTGAGGCTTGTAACTAACTCACTTAGTTAAAGTGCACAACTGGAATGAAAAGATGAAAAATCATAAATTATGGGACAATAACCTTTCCAAAGCTTCCTTTACCAATGACCTTGAGAAAGAGGAAGTCACTTGGCTTTGCCCTGTAACACAAAGTTAATTGGAAATCTAATATGCAATTTGGGAATTCATTCTACACTGAAGTGTTAATCAGCATGCATAATGTGTTGAAGGTGCAGGAGAGAGTGCATGTGCACAAGGTGGCGGCTTGATTGTTCTAGATAACACAGTTACCGGTAACTCCATTTATTATCCTTATGTTATTTTTTGTGTTATCTCGTACTTGAAAAATAATTCTTCGACCTCAACATCTCATGATTATGATGATGATGATGATGACAATGACATTTAGGGTTGAGGTGGCGAACAATACTTAATTTAAATATAGTAAAATGTCAATAGTAATAATTACTTTTGATTGTATGAATCTCCAAGATCAATCTTGTCCAGGTCCTTGGCCTTTGTGACAGGAAAAAAGTAAAAAAATACATATTTGGAATTAAAGAAAAAATAAACAAACAAATGAAATTAATACAATATACCAAAACCAAATTAAAATACTTGACTCCAGTATGCTCAGATCAAGGTTAGATGTGCCTAATCAGCACTCTACACAGAAACATATTGTTGAATGAATGATTCTTTATTACAACAAATATAACAAAACAAGTGGATTTGTTAATCCTGTGCAGAATAAAAAGTCTTTGCTTTTGACCACTAATTGTTATTATTTTTCAGAAAAAAAGTACCAGCAAATCAGCTTCATCAGCTCCAAACTGCTCAGTATCATCGCTAAGTTGGGTATTCTTTGGATTATCCAGTGATAAAAACAGACGGACATCAGGGCTGTTGACAGGTTTACACAACTAATGAGTATTTTCTGCAGTTCACAAATTATCATACATTGAAATTTTTTTTGCAGTATGAATAACAACTAAATTCAAATACATTCACTACTGGCAATAAAATGACCTCATCACCTGAGGAAAAACATGTTCACCTGGAAACCAAATTCTCTCAGCAATTTCTTTCAAGGATAATGGGACTGTCTTTTGCCACAAAAGTATGTTTAATAAGCTTGTTTTTTTTATTTCTATTCCAGTCACATGCTCTTGTTTCTAGATAGTTAATAACAGCAAGATGATAGTGACTTGACCAGTATCAGATGGGGTTTGGGACAGGACAGAACAAGCTTGCAACAAAATAAAATATGTTACAAGCTTTTTAGAACCCTATTGGAAGCCTCTTTATTGTACAGTCACTTCCTGATAGTTCAAACGTTCAAAGGAAATTAAAACTTAAATGTTTGAGTCATCGGGAGTTTGCACAATTGGGAGTTGAGAACAAATGACCAGACATAACGAAAAAACGGAGTTTACCGTGTTTTTATTCATGAAAAATACAGTGCACATTTTGATCAAATTTAATTATACAGAAGTCAAGTGAAAATGAAACACTGAGATATTTCTAGATCACTGACATGTGTAAATCAGAACCTATAAACATAATGGGAAACAGAAGAAAGCAAAGCATAGCGCTCAGTAGGAGAACTTTGCAGGTTTCAAAGAGAACAACGTCAGACTACTGCTTCAGAGTTCATGCGATATATTTTTTCAAGATATAGTTTCATGCTTTGGACTACAGTACTGATTGTTTGGAGTTGTCACATATTAACAAACATGGTTTGAGTTATGAAAGGTAAAGTTGTATTGAAAATGACCTGAGGGGAAACAAAAATTGCTTCGAGTTAGCGAGAGGTTTGAGTTATTAAGGGAACATGTGAATGTGTGACCGAAATCCTGCAGAGGAAATTTATTTGGGTTTGAGTTAGTGCAAGGTTCACAAGTTACTGTGGGTTTGAGTTATCGGGAGTCAACTGTGGTTGACGGTTCCTCCTGGAACTCTCCCTTAATCACTAGATTCAGGGCTCCACTTTCAGGAAACAAAAGGTAGCAGAACCTTCTTTTAACAGTTATGATAAGGTTAATCCAACAAGTTTTCTTGGTTATGATGTACAGCACACACAAAATTAGAATTTGTTTCATCATAGGTGTAACTTACAAAACGTTCTTCAGTTTGTATTGTGTGATAGTCGATTGTCCGAGTGAGGGTAGTTCTGAAAAGAACTGTTGTTGGTGACTGACTTTTCGACAACCTGAGCAGAAGTCATCTTCAGAGTCTAGTGAATAGTGTTTGTCAGTTGATGGTGTTAGAAGTCTGGTCTGTTGAAAGTGATTGGTCAGTTTAGCCATGATGGTATTGGCTGAAAGACTGTAAAGTGAAGTTTGTCATCAGTCATTGGTCAGTTTCCATCCATCTATGGGTAATCAAATTGGTTGGTTTGAACAGTTTACAAGATTACTAATACCATCACGGACAAAAGCCCCCTCATCATCTCAATGCTGCATTTTGCACTAAAAACAATCGTTCCCGTGCTAGAAGTTAACGAGCAGCTAAGATTCATTTCATTCAAAATTTCACGTAATGTGAAAGCCAAGCCCCCAGGACAAAGCCTTGATGACATGTTAGTGTATGCCAAAGACTAAGATTCTTTGACTGATAATTGAATTCTGAACTATTTTGAAACCCATCCACAAAGTCCTGGGCTCAACCATAGCAAACCAAGCATTGGAAATATCAGAGTAAGGCCAATACAAGAATAGCTGTTTCGGTTTGTAGAAAAACAAAGATGGCCATTCTAAAATCAGGATAAAATCGCCACACACATGATTCGCCTTAAAAAGCAGCAATTTGATGGTTGTTTATAGTAGCCCTAATCTGATTGGTGTGACATACATACATCTCTCACTCACTCATCCATTCACCCATCCATAACATAGCCCAGACCTGTTGACTAAGAGGTATTTTTTTTTTCAAAAATCTTGGGGCTAGTTGGGCCCTAAGCTTTCAGATTTTGTCGCCAGCACAAGAATTTCTCAGTAAAAAGCGTGAAAAGTTAGTCACCAGTGAAAAAGATCTGGTCGCATTGGCTCATTCAAGAATGGGCTGAAAGATAAGTAAGGGGGACCAGTGATCAATCATTTCAGAGTAGATAATTTGCAATTTTTTTTTAAAAGCAGAGCCTAGTATAATTACTGGACTAGCTACTGTGCCCAAAATAAACTTCACAGTGAGTGTCTGGTAATTTTGTAAAACACATTGTAACAAACAGCCTTAATTTGAATTCTATAACATGACAAAAACACTAACTGGAGGTCTACCAACAATTAACTACTGTAAGCAAGAATAGATATATCTTGACTCACTGTTCAATGGCACTGGGGTGGCTGATTATCTTGCTTGTAAATTCATTAAGTCCTTCTCTTCTCATCCTTATGAACTCTGACAAAACAATTGGATTGAAATAAAATACAACATTGTTTACTACAAATATTTACATGATGTAATGTATATACGAAATAATTCATATACAAACTGCAGTTGTAGATGAAAGTGAAATCATGGCTTCAACAAGATTCGAACCTGTGACCTCCGCGATACCGGTGCAATGCTCTACCAACTGAGCTGTGAAGCCACACATTGGGAGCGAGGTCAATTTATTAAGTGAGGAATGAAATGATGTAATGTATATACATTACATCATTTCATTCCTCACGGGAAGATATGAACTCAATAAATCGACCTCGCTCCCAATGTGTGGCTTGATAGCTCAGTTGGTAGAGCATCGCACCGGTATCGCGGAGGTCACGGGTTCAAATCCCGTTGAAGCCCTGATTTTTTTCAGGCTTCTTCTTTCCAATTGCTTAAATTGGAAAATTTACTGCGATGACAATTCTTCACTTTCAAATATTTACATGTAATTACAGTTACAAATTAAGTACAAACATGTAAGCTATGGCTGCTTTAATTTTTTGAGTCAAGAAAGGTTGAAATTTCCCAAACCTTCTATGTCATCCTTTATCTTTAAAGACTTCTTAATTGTGCTGCTCGAGAAGATATTCATACCCATACGGACAACCTTTTGTTTGAAACCCCTCTCCATACCTCAGTTCAGTGGCAATTCCATGGGATGGATTGGCATATTTTTGGGGGTAAAACGGCTCTAAAAAGTTTCATGATTCGTGCTTATGAAGGCCACTCACCAGGATCAAAATTGTTGCCCAGACGTCGTTTTCCTGGTAACTTTATATTCAACTCAGGGAAAACTTTTTTTATCTGTAGACAAAGTACAATGTTAATAATAATCCTACATAATAGCTACCATGAAATCAAACAAAAGCTATATTCTGTCAAGACTGCTTTTATCATGGAAACAGTTCACAGTCTCATCATGAATCAAACACTAAGAGTGAAACATGTTTACATATAGCTTGCTCTCACATCTTTGGTTAGCATTCAGCCTAGTGGCCCGTCAGAATGGTGCTTATCTCCCTTGTACACCCCCTCCCCTCCCCCTTCAGATGAGATGCTAGTCCATCCCAAGTCCCCCCCTCCCCCTGCATCATGCACTTCATTGCAAATAAAGTACCTTGTCCAAGGATATAAAACAAAGATCCTGGTCAGGGCTTGAACCTCATGCAGAGTCCAGCAGGCTTACCATTAGATGGCTACAAATCCATCTTACTCAGTGTCTTAATCAGTGTAAATAGACCATTTCCGAATTACCTTTAGCCTCTTTCCCAAAGCGAGTCTTAGTGCCCATCCTTTCATTTGAAAATGATATTTCATTCACATGCAAATTAAACTCATTTCCATGTGAATGAAATCTCATTTTCATATGAAAGGATGAGCACCAAGACTCGCTTTGAGAAAGAGGCTAAAGGTAATTCGAAAATGGCCTATTTAGCAATGAAAATAAAGATTGAAGTGTCTCACTAGAAATTTGCTAATTAAGTAATGATAATCAAACATATCATGGGTCAATTCTCTTTTCCTATGTGCCTTGTCCTGTTTGAGAAAGGGTTCACCAAGCTTAGAGGAACTTAATAGATAGAATAATAAAAGAAGCTAAAACAATGAAACTCACCTTTTCATATAAGTTGTAAAATTCATTGTATCTCCTGAAGATGAAATAACTGCGCCCATCCGGAAGCTTTACAAGAACTTTATACACCTTTAAAATAAGATGACCATTCAAAATGACATAAAGGTTTCAAATTCAAACAGGGGTCACGCATAACTCCCCCTTCTACCAACAGAACTTCCCTAATATTCCTTGCAGACACACAGATCAGGTCCCTTGAAGAGTTTACACAAGGGACTAGTTGCAGGGACTAGTCCCTTGCAGCATCACACAAATATAGGGACCAATGCACAGGTAACAACTGGAGCACTCTAAAACCGATCAAGCTTAACAAACAAATTATGTAGTTTCGAAATAAAAGAATGCAATAAAAAGAATGCAAATGCAAACTGTTCAGCTAAATTATCCAGTGCTTCTTTTTTTTCTTTCCAAATAACAGAGTTTATCTATCGGAATCCTTATGACAGTAGCAATCCAAGCTGCTTGTTTAACATCAAGGCCATTTTCAGAGCTGAGCAGTGAAGGCACCAAATCGGTATGCATAGACAGTTATGGGAGCTTATCATGCAGATCTGTGGTTGGTTTGGTCACAGGGATTTGTCCCACAAATTCAAACCAACTTGAACTCCTGGAGCAAGTTAAAAGGACCAAAATTTGGTCCCTGCAACTAGATTTTTTGCCCAAAAGTGCTAGTTCACATGATGTGACATGTCCCTGTAACTTGTTGCTCAGACTAGTCACAGGGAGTATAGTTCCCTCATGTGTGTTGACCTTCCAGGCTATCAGAATCCAACCCAGAAGTTCAGCAACCCTGTCTCCATGACAAAAAAAGGTTGAGTAAGGCTGGGCGACATTTAGATTTAGACATTGTCACATGACCATAAATCAACCAATAAGAGTGTGGGCTAGACTCTACTAAACTCCAGCTATATAACAACGGTCAATATTTCATGTAAACATGCTCATATATTGTCCAGCCCAATATACTTCATGTAAGAACATATCCATGTTTTTGACCATGGAAAATTTGTCAAGCAATAACATGTAGTCAGCAAAATCAGTAATAACAAACAAATAAATAGGGTTCCCATCAGACCTAAAAGCGGAGATTATTTGCAATCTGATATCCCTGTCGGTGTGATCGAGAATTCGATTAACGCACACCCAACCTGTTTATTGGAAGCTAAAGTTGAAGGACCTATTGTAGAAAAAATGTCGACATACACCCTAAATATTCGTATCGCCAAAATCCTTTAAAATTTAATCCATGATTAAAAATAGTATGCACACAACAGGATTATATCGTTTCGTTATAATCTGACATATATATTAATTCTAACAGAAAACAAACAAGGTGGCGGTAAATAAGCTTACTTACTATGTGAAAACTATGAAAACTATAAGCATATAAGCTTTCAGTGAAAATTTTCACTTACCGTGAAACGTTTAGACTTTTCAGAGCTTAACGTCTCAGAATCTGGCACAGATACTCCAATCTGTTTGGACATGTTTCATCCGTAAACTCAAAGAAATTTGTCGAAGGTTCTTTGAGCGATTGCGTGCGGCCAACCTTGGGTAAGCTTAAATTTTGAATTTACGAAGCACAATTCAACGACATAATTTAAGCAAGCTCACGTATGACAGCTACACGAATGATCGTGAAGCTTTACACAAGATTAAATCATTAGCAATCGAATTTCGCGTAGTAACCTTCACTTGTGAACAACAAGCACCTTGTGGCCATAAACCCGTAAACAACTTCTCATCCTGGAAGTGAATAAAAAGTTTGCTTGTTTCCAAAAGAGAGGGACTGGTTACTACTGAATCAGGATGCAGCGGCGGGGGTTGGGAGGGAGAGTAGTGATACCCGGGAACACCTCACCGTAGTACGCTGTGTATTCCATTTCGCCGAGGAGGAACGCGAGGTCCTGCTTCGCTATAATTACGTCAACAGAACGTCTTCGATGGGTAGCCATCAAAACTTATTTCAGGGAAGCCCCGCTCCTTGCTCCTTTTATTCATAGAAAATGTACACCTTCTACTGTGCATTAGTGAGTGCCACCCCACCCCCGAGGGAAAATTAGACACTGTTCATTTATAGCGTATACATGTAGTATGTGTTTATAGCGCAACCTGTAACGCAACGGCACAACAAATCGCGCGAAGTTGCACGAAACATCCCCCACTGGGAGAACGCTTTTGTTTCCATGTTTTGAGTCGTATTTTTCCTACCTGTTTAGCTTCTTATTGTTATTGCCTGGTGAATTTAAATTTGAGCGAATACTCTTTAGGTTCAACATTCAATTTTCAACATACAACCCTTTCTTTTTTATAAGAATAAGTTTTATAAGAATATCGAGGCTGAAATTTGTGAAATTTTAAGAATAAACTGGACGCTGAAATTTTCAAAAGAATATAATTTTGTGTGTTGAAAGTTTTTAACTACAAAAAAAATCTTCCTTTCTCTAAAGAGCAGCCAAAAAGCGTTAAAAACAGCAGTAGAACATTTTTGCAAGAAGTTGTGTGCCTGCAGGTTGGTTTTAAAATTACTTTAACACCATCCAGACACATTTGAAAACAGAAATGTCATACGCTATTATCTAAGAAAATTCACAAGAATATTTTTAGCCTAAAATTGGAAGAAAAATAGGAATATTCAGCCTTGGCCGTAAAAACAATATTCTTATATAAAAAAACCACAGAGTGTATAGGCGGGTACAGTAGCCGTTCGTTCATAAACTACGCCACTTTCAGCTATCGCCACGCTGACGCTTCGAGCGTTAGCCCTTCGTCGAAGCGAATCCAGCGAATCCTATTCGCTCCGACGAAGGGCTAACGCTCGAAACGTCAGCTTTCGAATCTCTTTACGGTGGACAATTCACATTATCAACCCAGTTAATAAAACCAAATTATCTTGCCATACTCCCACCGACGCAGCACCACAGTTTCTTTAGAAACTTACCCCCTTTATCGCCACATAACTTTATTTCAAATCCACTTGTTCCTTTTTAAACACTTGCCCCTTTAAAAACGCTAAAAACATCAAAATTAAAACCCAGCAGAAGGCATTGCACCAAGCTCGTGCAATACACATACAATGTCATTTTGTCAGTCATCTAATTCGAATATTAAATTGTTAGTCATCCCAAAAGAGTCACAATCACTTAACAAAGAACTTGAAGGTTCACCAAAAGCATCGCCCGTGGTGTGATTATCACTAATTTCAGCTCCTTTTTCATCGACCCTTACAAGCTCCTCATTATCTGGAGCTTTTAGAGAGGTTATCCCGTTAGTTCCCTTCCCAAGGGATTGATCATCAAACCCATCCCACCCAGTCCCGTTATCAACGGGCGAAGTCCCGTTGCTCTGTTCAGATCCACTTCCTTCGCTTTCTAATGAATGCTTTCGCGCTTCAGCCTTAAGCTTTGCCTCTAATTTCCTTTTCTTTTTATCCTTTTTGTTACTAAAAACACGAACGTTGGGATTGAGGTTAAACCGTACATTTTTCTTGCTCGGGGAATCCGGCACTCCATCAAATTCATTCTCGTCTCCCAGGGAATCATCCGTTGAAGTGCTGGAAGTTCTCCTTAGAATAGACCGCCGAGTCCTTACTGCGTTACTTATCACATCGATTGGTACGAAACTGTCTCCCATTTCCGCACAAGCTGCTTCACTGTCGATCGTCGCTCGATCTGAATTCACAGATTCCGCTTTGCTTTTCACATTTTTACGCTCCGCATTCTCACACTCTTTGCCACAAAAATCATTCAACTCTGGGCTTCCATCTAGTTTAGTTCTGAGCAGTTCTTCTGCTAAGTCAGCCACGTTCACTTCCTCGCATGAACTCATGTTCTCTCCCATGTGCTCAGTTTTGTCTGACTGCTCTTCCTTTGAATTCCACTGAGATCCCCACAGTTCGTGTACAGAGTGCCCTGGATTGGTTTCTATCTCAAGACTAAGGCAGTCATCGGTCAGAGATGAAACCTTCACGTTGGTTTCACGATCAGTAGCGACAGTAGACTAAACCAGACAAAAAACGAGAGGGAAAAGATTAGACACAATTGGCAAATAGCGCAGGTCAATATGCAGGCGTGCAGCGGTTCCACGTGTTATGCCTACAAGTGGTGCATTGTTCTTGTTTATGGAGGGTGGGGAGTGTAACACCTGTAAGTATTACAACTGTCTCTTCTGTCTGGCTTAGCACTAGAAATAACTAGTTACCTGCCGGATTCTGCTAACTAAAGATGAATTCTTAGATGATCCAGGAACGAAATGATCGAAAAGACTACGCTTGTAAAGCTTATGGGTAGAGAAAAATTCCGTCCGTTTTTCTAGAGTACCGTAAACCGCCGCTTATAACCCCCTCCCCCCCAGTTATAGGCCTATCTGCCTGTAAACCAAAAATTTCATCCGGTTAAACCCACCCATCCCCACACCCCTCCCCCCAGGATATAAGCTCCCTCTAGCTTTCCTTGTTTTGAATTCGTTTTATTATGATGTTTTAATATCAATTATCAGTAAATGAAAAACCTATTACGATCAACTTCTGCAGCTATCGTTCGTTTCGAAACGTTTTTTCTTTATTCCGGTCATAAGCCTACTCGGGCCGACGACTTCGCTCGTGCCACCAACGCCTACTGGCAGGCTATGGCTGTTGATATTCACCTACCCAAGGATCCTGCTCGGCAATTTCTGTCATCATCATATCCACCGTATTCTCCGTTATGAAGAACTTTGTCTGCAACGAAGAGGAGCATTGCACTTTAACTTTCTTAGGGACTTCATTAAAAACGTTAAACGTTTTCACTTCCCGTCCAAGTGATCACACCTTACATTCACTTTAGTTTTCACCTCAACACGGGCCAATCAGTTTAATGGCTGCTAAGCACGAGAAAGGACTGGGTCGATTAGTTTTGATTTCGGATTCCTCTACCAGAACACGAAGGTAAGGAGAAGTAAGGAGTTGATAAGAGGTTAAAAGAAGATTACCTCTAAATTTTCTTCTCCAGAACCCGCCTCGAAACTATCCCACATTCCTTTGCAGGCTCCCTCTTTGTAAAGACTCAGAACAAGGTTCTCCTTACTGACGTCAATATTACAAAGATCTGCGTCCAGGTTATGATCATCCGGAAATTGTAGATAGAGGGCATAATCCAGAGGAGGCAGTTCCCCAGGGCGGGGCGTACCAGATGGGAAGCTAATGTATGCCTAAAAAAAGGTACATACAGTGCTATGTTAGTAAACATCAACAGGCTCATAGCGAAGCCGGCTTATACAACTTTGTACATACCCACATACTTTATATATTCAAGACGCAAACTAGATATACAAATAAAAACTAAAAAACATTAAGGAAAAAAGGTGCATCTAGAGAAACAAGTTACGAGGTTACCTCTATGTGAGAACATCCTTAGAGAAAAAGTACAGTAAAAAATCAAAATCTCAGCAGGGGTGGGGTCGAGACTGTCCTGCGTTTATTTTGGCCGTCGTTCACGCAACATAAAATGAATGCTGAATTGATTTTGACTGACTAAGCGACCAAGAAAATAACACTGTCACAAAACGATACGTCTCGTAATGAAGATTCTCGCTTTGCTCTGCACTTTCTATCCAGCCTCCCAATCCATTTGTACCCTGGGCCTGAAAATCAAACTACTGTTTAATTCTGTATACATAATAGGCACAACGATATTGACCTTGTTTTTCTTGAAACCGAGGGAGACTGTGTCAAGGGCGATATCAGCGACGTCAATGATAAATGTGATGACGTCATCATCCTGGTGGTAGTTGTAAGGCGGACACGTAAAGAAACATGGAGATGAGAAGTCTAAGAAAAGAGACAACAGCAAAGTTTTATCGCGCCACCAGTTAAGGACGTTCGCGCCCATTGCTACTGCGCATCTCTAGTGCGCACGCTATTCATTGGTCACGCGCGTGCCACGTCATTTTCAAGCGCGCGCACCGAGTCGAAAACTTAACAAAATATAGAGCTGATGACCTTTGCGTTAACTTGGTGTGCGAATATTTTTGTTGGAAGCTCGGTGACCCCCACTTTTTTTTCGGCAGATCACTTCCTTTTTTAACTCTCTACATTATACTAAAAAAACAAAAAAATCTGTGTTTGGGAAGTTGTAATTATTTGTCATATACTATTAAAAAAGGGTCGAATTGGTACATGGAGACAGGTGTGCGTGACTTAGAAGTTGTCTTTTTTAAGGCTAATTCTAGCAGATTTAATGACATATGTAGCAAAGATCTATCAATTAGGCCTATATAAGCCGTGTTAAACACTCATAGCTTAGAGATGATTCTTCAACTTAAATATATGCCGATAGTAATGAATCCGGCCAGAATCGCCTCGAATGACTGAGAATCGTAGAAATGCTATGGTCTGAGCTACGCTTTATCTTGAAAACGAGTTCGGTGACCCCCGATTTTTTTTACGTTTTTTTATCTAATCTTATCATTTTCTACCGTCAGTCAAAGTTTTAAAAAAATCTGTGTGTGGGAAGTTTTTTGGCGCGAACGTCCTTAAATACATTTATATGATATATAAAGGTCACATGAATATCATATAAACAAATATTTACACGAGGGCCACTGGTTTTTCAGTTACTACTGTTCTGTGTTACCCTCAGGCAGGGGTTTCATAAGGGTTGAGCACCAGGCAAAGTGACCGGCTGTGAGGACAATTTTGCCTGGCTGGTTTGACCATCTAGCGGACAGTTTCTCTTAGAAAGAAGCTCAGTTCTAATAGTTTTGACCACCTGTGAAAACCAGTTGCCCTCTTGTTAATATTACTCATAAGGTGTTTACTTATGAGAGTCAAGACTCAAGAGGTACCTGAATCGGACGAGCTCGGCAGCTTGAATCGGATGTCTGTGTTATCTTCATCCTCGAGACAGTCAAGTAATTCATTCTCTGCATTACGCTGCAGTTTCTTGTTCCACCAAGCGGCGTTAGTGTTGTCTTCCGAATTTTCCTTCGTAGAATCAGCTTCACATGGTTTCATTCCATCATGTGACACGGTATTATCGATACAATCTTCGGCACTTGATGGAATTGAATTCAGCTGTTCATCATTTGCGCATTGTAAAACTTCAACCTGTTCTTCATCTCCTTCTCTTTCACCCTGTTTGTATAATAGACAAACTTCAGCACATAGTCGAACAAAAATGTCAATGTTTTAAGTTTCGAGGGAATAGTGTTTCCATCAGCATTCCCTGCAGTCACATCACTGAACAAGGCTCAAGAGCTAAGGGTCTTCCCAGTGATAAGTGGAACAGCCAGTATAATGTATCGAACAATTATTAACTCTGGAACCAGTGACAAGAAGCGGAAGGTCAACATCCTAATTGATTGGAACACGTTGAGTTGTGTTAACCCATATAAACATATTTGAGTCCTGCAGTTTCAGAGATGTGTTTCTTTGGTTTTGCACCAATAAGCACCATAACTGGTTCAAATATCTCTTCCGACACGCTCTAGGCAGATGGGGATTGTTTCTACCACCAACAAGGGTTAACATAAGGGTTAAAAACAAAATTAATCGTGATTTCACTTGTGCACTTTTTAAGGCGTTGTTCAGCAGTTTTATTTTTTTTGCCAGTAGCCTGAGTTGGCTCTCTGTCTCTATAGTGGCTGTCTTTTAATTGCTTCGGTTTCAGTTTCTCTATCAGTTCTCTCAATCTAAAGCTTCTAATGAACCTACCAATTGTGGAATCAGTAGAGCTGGTAACACAGACAATGTAACAGTTAGTTGCCTCTTGCTTTTGTCAAATGTAGCGGAGCCATTTTCTTCGTCAACTGGATATGGAAGTGATATTTTCCCAGAGTTAAGGCAAAAAAGGAAGGGGATTTAACACCTGGGGTTCCAGATGAGTTACTGGCGACAACGCTAGCGACTGTAATCTATGTAGAAACTATATTTTTTACAGAATTGTCTCGCAGCAAAAACTTGATATGACCCAAGCATCAAAGAACGTTATTCTAGGCAAAATCTCTTTCATCATCTCACAGATAAGACCAGGAAAAACATAGAAAGCCATTACTACAATAAAGTAACAAGGATATTTCTAGATTGTAAGGAGGATCCTTGCAAACCAACTTTAGCTTCTTTTCAAGAACATCTAACTCTACAGGAGCGGCAGAATCCTACAGAACATAAAGTGAGAATTTTTTTTTATTTTTTTTTTAAGAGAAAGAGAATATAATACATGTGTGGTGATGTAAAATTTCTCATGAATTAGAACAATAATGAAGTATTTGCACAGGGTTTGTGACTTACCAACAGTGGCAAATCAATATATACAAGAAGTTCTTTTGGTCTTGTACTTTGATTAGAATCTCTGTAAGTAAACCAAGGCATTCAATAAGTTAAACCAGTCAACTTCAGATAACAAACTGATACCATTCAACGTAAATGAGTGCAAAGTACTATCTTATTCCAACAACACCACATATTTTGTTTATCTCTGTAAAAGGGAAAGTTGTTGTAGAATGTAAGAGGTAGGAAATTAAAGAGTAAGAATTAAATCAAAGGTTACACCAATACAACAGATGTTATCCAAAGTGTGTTGGACTGGAGAAGCAGCTATTCTTTGCAGTGAGAAGCTACCCAACCATGAATTTCAGATGAACCTTTGATAAATAAACTGCAGTTTGCTAATGTTGAAATTTACAAGACAGCTTCTACCTACAATCTCCACTGGTAAGGATACTTTTCCAGACAAAAGAATTCAAAGAGCATAAATAGGTGCTGTGTAAATAGGTGTTGCTGGTTTTGTTTATGAATACAACAAGCTATTATCGTGAGGCCCCGTTGACATAAAATCTGACCAAACACGTATCACTTGATTGTTGTTGCAGCTGCTATCAATACTATTGGGGTTACAACCTTGCATTTGTAAAGTTCTGAAGGTCAATGTGTCCACGATGCACTATTCTATACTCTGGTACACTGGGAACACTTGTCATCTTTGTCTGTTTCTTGTCTTCTTTTTGTACTGTTGCTTGGTCACTGTAAGGATAGGGGAATTTCATACCACCAACCGATAACTCAGCAGAATCTTCAGGGACCTGAGCATAGAAGTAAGGTAAACAAATATTATTATTATTACCAGGGAGATTATATCAAAAAGGAATTTTCAGCAGTTTTAACTGTTAAAACAGCACTGCAATTACCTCCTTTGTCTTTGTTCTTATCACTGTAGATTGCTTGACTCCCTTAAACTTCATCTTTGGAAATTTCAGGTCTGAAAAATAGATATAAACATTATGACCACATATATTGGAGCTTAGTTGTTAGTGTTCTGTCCATTGGAAATTAACAAACAAAATTTCTACTACATGGAAGACAGTAAATTTGCATAACAGCATCATCTCTGTTGACCTTAGGTAACAAATAAGTCTGCAAATCCTGTCAAACCTCTTTGAATCACAGTGGTCTAGTAAGTTTTTTAACACTTTTCTACTGGTTGCTGTCAGTGACAAAATACTAGATGGCAATCATTTAGACAAGGAACCCAGCAGTTATCAAGGCTTGGGTATAGAACATAGTGAGAAGTGTACGTTCACAACAATTTGCAGTCTCCAGGATAGGCATATGCTAGGAAATTAAGGTGGTTCACTAGTCAAAAAGGGAACAAAATGTTAGCTTGCATATGGTGAAGAAAGTTCAATTGCGTTTGATTGCACTCATGAAGAGAAAATAAATTTTGAAGGTTTCACTGGAAATGTTCGCTACGGCAACCAGCCAAAGCCTTTTGAGGTTTGATTTTTAGCACTGACGCCAACAGTTCCCGCTCTTTTACAAAACAAGATTTGATTTTCAAACAAGCATATCTTGTAAGTTTCTGTTTCGTTCTATGCAATAAACTAAAGTTTTTACATTTGACTCTTGTTTCCTGTGCTTTCTACAGGCTTTACATGTATAACCTTATTTTGCACCAAACCCAATGAACAAATATCTAGTGTCGCATGACTTTAAAATGCTATGATGTTTTTAGTTTTTTAGTTTATTGCATCATGACAATATTGGTCTTTGATGACCCCAAATTTCAGGAATTTCTCTTAAAAACTTTCCAAAGTAGAAATGCTGGCATGAAGTCAGTAGGTACAAAAGTAGACCTTTGAGAAAAATGCACTTAAAGTTTCTTACATGATGGATTCAGCATTTGACAAGCCAAACATTCCAGGGGAGGGGTGCAGATTGGATCTCCGGAAAGGGGGGTGTAATGGTTGTTCTATTTTGTAAAAAGGTTTCTGCAACTGTAGGAAATGTTCCTTTTCATAAGGGAAATGAATGAGCCTGTGATGGTAAATCAAGCAAAGCTTTTCTCAAGTAATTATACCAATCGAGTTGTGCATCTCTTTACAACCTTACTACAAAGAATTACTCATATATGTTAAAATTAATCTAGATTTTTGGGCACGTTCTTACTGTAAACAACCGTTGCTACGACCGTTGCTACATAAAAGAACTTTTACCACTCTGTACTTTCCTTAAATTTAGCACTTACCTAGAGGTAAATTCAGCAAGGTCGATGGGTCAGGGTTTAGGGTTAGTGTTCAAGGTGTTTAAATCTTACTTTTGTAAAAAAACTGCATTTTTTCTCAACGTCATCATTTTTTTTTACTAGGTGAGCCACCTTAAAGAGCAAAATTATTCTTACTAAACAAAGTGCTCACTTTGTCGGTCCAGTGTTACTTTGAACTCCCTGTGTATCCCATCAAGAGCAGTGTCAATCATCAACTGTTTAAATCTCTTGTCCTGTTTACAACCAAAAATGAATTATTATAAAATAATAATAACTGAAATTGAGACAAAGGTTAAAATTCAAAACTACACTACAACAAAATACATAAATAAATACATGTACAACTATGTCTGAATATTGGACCATACTACACTGAATTGTGATTGGTACATGCACATATGACACCAGTTAGTGTGGACAGTGCTAAGAGCAAAGGACACTCTTATTAATAAAGTTTACTACTTCTACTAGTGCTACTACCACTAGTTGAAAGAGTATTATTAAAACTGGGTCCTGATCTCAATTTTTGCAACAGTCAATGAGTCATACCTCGTTGCCCATCTTGTATGTATCAGGATGGAACACTGCATCATATACAACACACTTCTTCCCAGCTAAACCAAAAATAAATGGAAAAGGATACCATGACGATAAAAAAGGAATTGCTTTTAAGTGTAAAGAACATCGTGTCTGATAACATCGGCCTAGTCAATTCTGTCCAACACTTGCCCAACTGGCAAGGTTTCATGGGAACATTTTTTAGCAAATTTAGGAAAAAAAGGACTGTAAGAGGCATACTTTTGGGGGACTACTCACTAGTGAGAATGGCTTTGGGCTAGTATATCATAGTTACAGCTTGCCCAAAGTGGAAGCCTGAGAACTGGTTTTCTTTGCACCCTATAGCTAATCTCAAGAGATAGCTATAGATAGCTGAATCAAAAATAATTAATCAACAATCTGAAAGTGTTTCTAACTGTTAACAGCTGTGAATTTGTCATAAGGTTGGTCTCAAAATTACAGCCATTTGTAAAATTACACACCAAATAGCAGATTTACTGTCATCCTCATCATCATCATCATCACTCGTCAATAATTCTTCCATGGGATATATTAGGCCTCAATAATTATTAAGCTATTCACTACCTCTTAGACTTTTTTGTTGTGTACAATGTTATAAACGAGAGAAGACGTTGCCTGAACGTAAAGGCTTTAATCACCAAATCTTTGACTAACATGGCGGCCAACTACAACCTTAGAATTGCAGGCTCATGTATATAATTAAGTCTATTCACACTTCATGTACAATACAACGAATTATGCAACACTTCATATACAACAAAACAAATTATATGTCCTGCAACACACGCAGTGTTCAAGTGTCTCAATTAGCTGTCAATCACACCACATACAGTGTACAATATACAACTAAAAAATATAATTAGGAGAATGGCAATGTATTGTACCTCTGTCAATATCATCTCTAGGTTGGGACAAGCTGTAAGGAATATTCCACTGATGACCAGTTTTCCTATATTAAAAAAGATATGTTTAACAAGGGATAATGCTTCAGCATTTGATACTAAAACAAAATTAGGGCTACACTAACAGTCGCAAACAACTACTTGCCAGGGTTTTGCCAGAGGTTCCAAAGGCTCTCTGACTAGCCAACATACACACATTATATTAAACAAAAATCAGTGCAAGAAGATACCAAATACTGGATAGAGAATTTCTAGCAATCAAGTTTTAAACTGAGTCTGATGAAAGTTACAATAAAGATTAAAAAACAGATATATATTTCTCTGGGTTACTCAATTTTTCTCTTTCTAAAAGGTTGAGCCCCAAGAAGAAATCAACTTATCAAAACAGACTCCATGATTAAAATAATTTTGGGAAGACAAATGTAACACATCATCTTTTGGCCTTTTATAGTACTTTATATATTGTGATCCCCTATCCCTGTTCAACAAAATGTTAGTCAAAAACTGAATATCACTTTTAGTTTTGCCCTACAATGCATTGTGTTCTATAATAAAACCTTGTGCACCCAGAGATTGACAAAGGAAACCAACTAAAGAATCTTAATGCACCTCAAGGAGAAGCTGAAGATTTTATCCTTGAATTGGTGCATTTACCTTGTTGTCATTATAGGAGTTTACTAAGTTCATATAGTGTGATCATCTGCATGAGAGTAGTTTGGAAATGAACTGCAAGTTGTTAGTGACTGCAGGGATGTAGCTAAAATTTTTTACAGGTGGAAATGTATACTTAATAGGCAGGTATTTTGAGTCAAACCCACACAATTTTAACACTTGAGCATCGTTTTTCAGCTGGAAAAATTATGTTGACAGATGGGTATTTTCCCCGGCTCCCGGCAATTATCTACATCACTGTGACTGATGTTTCAACAACTTCAGAGTGGAGGGATTTTACTAAAACAAACCATTGGTAGTCTGTCCACCCTATATACTTTTGCTTATTGTGAAACATCTTTAATATAACAAACAAGGAACCTACTTTTTCCCATTCTCCTCCTTTTCAGTATATTGTGACAAGGATTGCCCAATGTGCTGATTGGAGCAAATGTTGACAAATGCTTTCAAACCACTACTGATATCTGTAGTTTTTACAACATAACCATCCTTAAAAAAGCAACAGATAATAATAATATTCATTACAAACACACAGCAAGTTATGTGGGGGGGGGGGGGGGGGGGTAATGGCTCGGCTCAGGAAATCCTCCGGTTCACTTTTGAGAAGCTGTGTTCTAATCATTCACCCTTCTCCCATGGCACAGTAAATATTTCACATTACAGTAAAAATTATACAGTTCGTGCACAATCTTAAAGAAGAGGTACCCAGGGGATATTGAACCCATACAATTGAGGATCTGTCTATATAACCCTGAAGAATAAACCATCATTTTAAGTTACCCATACTTGTAACAGATATTTCAGGTCTATAGAGGATTATAACTGGAATACAAATAACAGAATGGCATGTAAATACTGTGTGTCAATAATTCACCTCTGGATGAACAAATTTCACATCCATTCCTCTCATTTTCTCCATCTCTGCTATTTCTTCCTCATATTTCTGTTAGAAAAATGAAACTGTTGTTGTAAGTGAAAATAGTTTGGTGTCAATGAGATTATTTTTTCAAAAACAGCTTTCAAAATAACCAATATAGTATAAAAAACAATGTGTGGTTCCAGAAAATATCCATACCCCCCCCCCCATGGAAGGGAATGGAAATTCCGGGGGATGGGGGGTGTCATATGCCCAGGAATTTCCGGAAGGTGGGGGGGGGGGGGGGGCGGGGGAGAGGATGTTGTTTTGATGAATTTTTTTTCCAGGCCGGTCTCAATTTTCTTACTGTTGTACGTAATGTTTCGTTGTTTGCATTGAGCTTCTCGAGTCACGAACGCAGAAAAAATAAATCTCGCTAATTTAAAGCACAAGATGAATATTTTTGTGTTGGTTAGGCTCGAAATTCTGTCGCCGCAAGAGTCCGCAATTTCCCGAGTTGCGGCTAGAGATCGAATTGCTTGTTGTGGAAAATAGACGTGTGAATCGTGACTGATTGAAAATATATGTTTGTTGCACTTGACCAAATACTTCTGTCACTCCTATCTGTATCGTCTCAGCTGGAAGATTTCGTCGCATTTTTAAGTTGTCGTCGCAAAGCGTGAAAAATGGCGTTTGAACCGAAAGAGTACACAACATCGAATTAGCAGAAATTCGGATAACAGACCTATTATCTCGTTAACAATGATTCTTGAACGAGTAAAACAGAACAGTAACAATTCTAGTTCAGCGGGTAAATATATTTTTAAAGCGAGCCGCGTGCGATAGAAATCAGCAGAAATTATCACAGATAAATAAACGACTTTGCTGCTCCAATATTTCCGTATAAAAGCCGAGGACAAAGGGCAAAAAAGTGTTGGACACCTGTTTTGAATCACGCAGAAATCATAACATTTACATTCAAGCCTAAAGTAATCCTGAATGATATCGAGTAACATAAATCCATTCACACAAGTTTTGTTTACATTCCATCAAGTAGAGTGTGGAGAGTGTGACGTCACCACATTCTCAACGCACGTCGGGTTGTACAGGTACAAAAGGCTAAATTTTGGCACGAGATCCGCGGGTGAAATTTTCCAATCCAAGACACCATGAGCAGGGAGATCACCCAAGACATACCGGGATGCCTCAACATCAGTGATGACATTCTTGTGTACGGCAAGAACAAACAAGAGCATGACCTGAATTTAGAGAAATTATTCAAGAAGGCCAGAGAAAAGAAGATCACCTTTAACAAAGGAAAGTGTGAATTCAACAAGAAAAGGTTGATGATAGCCATGATTCATATCCAAATGGGAGAAAATACATGTAGCTGCTCCACTGAGCTCATGTGTGATATCCTCGAGAGTGGGCATGATAGTATGGGTCCGCGGAATGGCTTTATTGGCCTCCCTCATATCCACGTTCAGTTGAATTTCGTTGGCCATTCTCTTGGGGGTAATCACTACTGGGGATACCCAACTGATAGGCTCTTCCACTTTCTCGATTACATCGTCCTCTAAGAGTTTCTCCAGCTCCGCCTCCAGTTTCGGCCTTACGCTGAACGGAACCCTTCTATGAGGTTGAGCAACTGGTGTTACTGCAGGGTCAACATGAAGATCTACCTTAACTCCTTCCATTTTCCCGATCCCATGGAAAAGATCATTGTATTGTTCAAGAAGTTTGCTCGTGAACGTTTCCGGATGAGTTCGCACTGCATTCGCCTTCATAACCAGACCAAACACTTTCGGCAGTTTGAAATCCTATCAAGGGTTCTGTGTCAGTGTTCCCTTTAATGACATGAAACGTTGCAGGGATGATTTTCGTGGCGGACTCTACAACCGCATCAAATTTCCCCATCACAGTTAATGGCCTGGACGGGTTTTTGTTCGTTTGGTACGAGCGTAAAACACTTGTTGACCTCTGCAGTTTAACCTTGTTGGCAAACAGCTGCTGAAAGGTGCATTCATCCATTACATTTACAGTCGCTCCTGTGTCAATCAACACTTTGATTTCACAGTTTTCAATTTTAATGCTTCTTACTGGCCTGGGTTTTGGGTTGCTTTCGACAGACCCAACTTCCACGATCCCACACAGGGATTCCGCATCACTGCTATCTGAGTGCACCTCCTGATGAACTATCTTTACAATGCTCTGATTTACTTTTCCTTTACTCATACAGCGTTTGGCAAAATGATTCATCTTCCCGCATGCGGTACACTTCCTTCCCCATGCTGGGCATTTCTTCTTTCCTCCAACGTGTGGAAATGTGCCTCCACAGAAGTAACACTCTTTGTTGATATCAGTCGAGTTGTTTTGCTTTCTTAATGACACCCTGTTCAACTCTTCCTCGGTAATATTTCCTCGCCTTTGTTGCTCCATTTGGATTCTCTTCGCTTGTTTATCCGACAATTCCTGTGCTCTAGCATAATCTAATGCCTCCTGAAGCGAATGAGGCTTACTGAGCAAACGCCGTCTGACTCTCTTCGACTTTCCTTTTTCAAATAACTGCATTTGTATTTCGACTTCAAGCCAATGCGGTGGAAATTCGCACGGAGCCGCTGCTTGCTTCAAACGAGTGGCGTAATCATCATAAGACTCCTCTTCTTCCTGGGCTAACTGCCAAAATTGGTATATGCTGAAAAGATGGTGTCTCTTAGGCTCAAAATACTCTAGAAGTTTCTCTCTGGCGGTTTCGAAATCTTCTCCCGTATCCTCCAGTGTGTCGAAAATATCCTGCACTTTTGGTCCAGCACAGTGTAAGAATAGTGCTCATTTTCTCGCTTTATCCTTTATACTCATTGCCACAGCGTAAACTTTGAATCTTTCGAGATATTTCCTGAATCGAGTGCCAACCGATGTCGGATCTAAGTCCGGGTCGAACGGTCCGAAGGTGAGATTTGTATCACATGCAGCCATTCTGCAGTGATTTCTCGATCGAAACAGTTCAATCGAAAGCCAAAAACATTATCCTTGTCGCCAATGTAAAGTTCAAGGATTCGTTCACACACAAAAGCTACATCGTCTCCTTATGCTAATTCCTACCACATTTTTCTACCAGAGTGCATAATAATTACTATCCTCTAATCGAGTCTCATGGGGCCTGAACACAATTGGAGGTCTGGACACTACACCTTCAAATATATGTATTTGCACTCTTCACTCCTCATCTATGAGTATATTACAAACTCAGAGTGTGATAATCTCCCAGTTGGTTTGATAGCTTGGTTGGTAGAGCACTGCACCAGTCTCACAGAAGGCATAGCTTCAAATCCCATTCAAAGTTGAATTTTTTTTCAGGCTTTAATTTAACAGCTGCTTAGGTTGTGTATATAACTGCAATAGTCATTCATGTCTTTACATCTTTCTCCACAGTTCAAATATATATGATGTTTCATATATTCGCTGGCATTCTTCACCATCTATGGGTACATTACAAACTCACTACATGACCAGTTCCCAGTTGGCTTGATAGCTCAGTTGGTAGAGCACTTTTATCAGTATCACAGAGGTCATAAGATCAAATCTTGCTGAAGACTTATTTTTTTCAGGCTTAAATTTCACAGCTTCTTAAATTATGTACATGTATACTACATGTACTGCAAAGATTATTTATGTCTTTATTACCCGTCATGCTACAGACACTGGAGTAAAACAATAGTGTTGAATGAGTCCATGTGTTTCCTTTAGATCCTTAGGACAAGAACTAATTCTATCACAATGTTTCAATGGTGGCTCAAGAGAATGAATCAACTAACCTTCTTGTTTTCTGGGTCAGATATCTCTTTAGCATATTCCACAAGTAATTTTCGAAATGTTTCATCTTTCAGTGCTTGTTCAAATTTATCTAGCTCCTAAAATGGAAGATTAAATCATGTCAAGCAAAAGGTAAAGCTGCTTAACCTTCTGTTAAATTTACAATTTAGGTAACTTGTTTTGTTCTTGCTGAATTTAATGCGATAACTAATCATCCTACAGTTATTGTATTATCGATCATAGTGCATTTCCACTCAAGCGACAGAATATCTGACAATATATGGGGAGCCTTGATTTCCAACTGTTCAATATTTTTGGTCATTTTATGACTTGTATTTCACAAACGTTTGCTTGTTTTGTTGTTTTTGTTGGTTTTGTAGGACAATGAGTCAACATAGGCAGTCTTCACTACCAGCATAAAGTTTTGATAAACATCAGTCTCACCTCCTTTGTCATAGTGAACTCCTTATTAGCGTTGGTTTGGGACATTTTGGACGTAAATTTTGCAGAAACAGCCAACCTTCCAAGTAATAATACAACCAGTATTTTCTGTTTGTTTCTCCGAAAAGCTTGGTAGCTAAGTCAAGAAGAAAACTGGTTCTCAGGCCTCCCTCGTGCTTGAATTTCCAAGTTGTAAATATAAGTCATGTGTTACAATTAAATAAAATTTCAGGCTCCAGATCAATCAATTTTTGTGACCTCTCTGTTAGAATCGTGACGTCTTTGGTCATCTGTTCTTTAAAGTCTAGAAAAATAATGAGATATCACCCCGTCAAATCTCGTCCATGTTCTTTTTTTGCTAATGAGAGTGAGAGAGTCTTTTTCAGCAGAGGGGCAAAATGCTGCGACCAACTGAGCCAAGGAATTAAATTTTCTCCCGGTTCACTCCTAATAACTACTAAATGAAACTTTATTATTGCATTTAGTCGTAAAATGACTAAACACAGAAATGGCTTTCAAACCGATAGTTTGATAAAAAAGAAATCAGCTCAGGAAATCACCCGCTCTCTAAATTTTTTTCTTATCGACAGTTAACCCTGGTAATAAGAAAAAGAAATCGTATCCGTTTGCGCTGCTCATCCTAGCATAGTATCTACTGACTTTGGCGCATTCAGTATTAAAGCTTTAACAATTTTCTAAATTAAACTAGATAATCTGTTACTTACAAAGTTAACAGACTTTAATTTCGGGGAAGAACTCATCTTATAGAAGTCTATAGAGAGCGTTTGAGTCCAATCTTAAGTCTCCTGGTTATACATAAATATCACCAAAACGTGGAACAAATAAGAAATCTTTTAAGTACACAGGGTCTGTTGTAATAAGTAATTACGTCATCAGTTCCCCTGGCAACGTTCTTTGAGCGGACCTCCTGTGAACTAAAAATCAAAAACTTGATATAACTAACTCGACGAAAAACTTTGCTGGCCATGAATTCTCCAGGTCCTACGTCTGGGAGTGCATCAAGTGTTCATATGCCCGGTAAGGTGAATTTTATTTCCATATTAATTATTTTCAACGAAATGCTTGAAGGTAAAATCCGTAGAGGCTGCAGATTTTAGTTGTGGAAATCTACGAAATGTACCTGAAAGGGAAATTTCAAACACTGTAACTGAGTAATATTTAGGGTAACTTCATGGCTGATGCAAGTGTATACTTTTAAACAAAGAAATATTGTTGTCATTATTATTATGGTTGTTTTCGTGAAACAGAATGAACTGTTACCTCCTTGACTTCAGGATTTTTTCCTTGACGTGTACGTCTACGTTCAATTTTTCTCAAAGTGGATACGATCACGTAGCTCCCCTTTTAAAAAGACTGTCTTGGTTGCCTGTTATACTGAAGGAGTATCTCTTTCATCGCCAAGCTGTCATGGCCTTTACATGTATGACCGGGCAACCTCCAAGTACCTTATTATCACTTATTTTCGCGAGACTTAATTTCCGCGATTTTAAAAACTTCGCGAACTGAAATTAAAAAAAGGTGCCGCAACATTTTGTGACCTTAATAAAATCCTTTACCGTCTGCTAGGAGTTTACATACCAGTAGGAGTGCTCAGATATCAGTTCAACGCATATCCTTATTCCTTATTTCAGGTTGCTTATATCAGTGCACTTTTGAAAGATGTTACTATGTTACTGACATTGATGAACATTTCAGCCGGTTGCTTGTTGCGTTTCTAGTCCGTTATGGTTGAATAAAATACAGAAATTGAAGTTTAAAAAACGAGCACCGGTTATTTGATTCGCGAAATCTAAATACCCTGAAAACAGCGATGCGTCAAAATCGCGAAATTAAAGTCCCGCGAAATAATAATTCTATTCCAAATTCGCAAAATTTAAAGTCGCGCGAAAATAAATGATATTAAGGTATTTAACAGACCAGTTTATTACTCGAGAGCAAGCCTTAAGCAATCGTAAAACCAGGAGCAGCCAGAAACTTACCATTCCTCTTTTTAGAACAGCCTCCGGACAGCCAACCTTTTATTTCAGACCTATTCGGCTTTGGAACGATTTAGAACCTTCATTTAAGTCAAGCCGTTCGGTTCATGTTTTTAAACGTCTTCTTAAGGTCAAAATTTAAATAAAAATATTTTCTATATATTTACTTTAACTTGGCTATTTTCAATCGTTTATTGTATTTTTTAATGTTATTGTAATTAGTGTAGTATCGTTCCTGAAAAGGCCTATTGGGAAGGCAAAATAAAGTATGTATGCATGCATGCATGCATGTATGTTGAATGTTCGTTCCAGTGAAATCTTTGAGACGTCAACAGAGCGTGTCTTTTGTGTTTACGATTAATTTTACTCTTTACCTTCCCGAATGCTTGCGATCGCTCTTCTGGAGACAGGCTTTTTGGGATTAATCGAAAGAATAACTGTTTATTGATTCAACAGTGTCATCTCAGCGAAACTTAGCTAACAAAGCCGACAGCGACGGAGAAAACGTGGCGGACATTCCGCAACTCCACAATTCCTCTTTTATCATTGATGATCGCGAAGATTTTAAAGATGAGTCCCTCTATACGTTCTGTGGGTCCTGCAAAAATCACGTGATGACGATGGTGACGTACAAGGCTGGTAAGCTGACACTGCTCTTTGCAGTAGCGCTATGCTTTTTGGGATGTTTTGGAGGCTGTTGCCTGGTACCCTTTGTATGGAAACGATTTCAAGACGTTGAGCACGTGTGTCCAAACTGCCAGTTAAAGTTAGGGAAGTATCGACGACCGACGAAAAACATCTGCTGTAAGGTAAGCACTGTTAAAAAGCTTATCACTGTTTCCTTGAGTGAACTCAAAGTGGCTGTGAGCCACTGAGCTCGGATAATGATTTATAAAAGGCTGAGAATGGAGTTTTTGTATTAATTAAATAACGCGAGTCCATCCATATGTTCGAACGTAGTCGTATATCAGATCGAGTGGTACTGTCATTCTCCCGCTACTCCAACGCCATTGAGCGACGCGTACGAATGACACCATTGTCAAACATCCAAACAGATCCACGAATGCACGAATGAGAAACATTAGCAGAAAGTCAAAAATTCACCTCCGCTTGAAAGCTCAGGAACGACTTATTTGAAGGATAAAATGGAACCAGCCATCGATTCTTGTGACTTTCGCTCGACCTCTCAAGCGACTCTTTTTACACTGAGTCTGCTGTCCTAACAACCCAGCGTTTTTGTCGAAAGCAATAGAATGAATGCTTCTGTGGCGCTAAGGATTAGAAGATCACCTGCCAAAGGAGAGGTTTTGGGTTCGAATCCCATGGGGCACAAAGGTATTTTATTATTTATTTTAACTTCTTTTTTTCTTATTAACGGATATAAAAAAAAGCACAGCGTTTGTCTTTCCGATGCATAAAAGAATATTTACCACAACACAGGATTTGCTTTCCGATGAAATATCATGTTAAGCACATCGATCTCGAAATCAAAGTATGTTAGGAGTTATTATCCAATATAAAAAGAGCGTTCTCTGGATCTGGTTATAAAAAGAGCGTTCTCTGGTTAAGAAAAAAAAAATAAAAACGTAAGCTTTCGGCTTCCAGACTAAAGCCTTTAAAAACCAAGATGTAAATGCGCGAGATGGAAATATATAAAAGTTGGAAGTGTGAAAAAATTTTGGAAAAGGTGAAAGGATAAAATGCACTAATCAAAAAGAATAGTGTTTCGAGTTTAGCGGGTCATAAAGTTCATCTTTCGGATGACATATTGGGAGTCAACCACATTTTCTTTCAGTTGTTTTCTTTATATCCCAAAATAAAGAAGTAGAAGCCAAACAAGATCATAGCTTGGATTTACCACGGGATCTGTCACGTGACAGTCACAACTCTGAACCTGACAAGACTTCATCGTCTGTAGTTGTTGTCGCCGAAAATTAGCAAGAAAATTAGCCTTCTTTACTGTTACTATAACAACTTCACTAGTCACTGCATGAAATATCCTGAGTCGAGAAATTTCAAATGCTATTGCACTTTTAGTGACCCTCTTCACTAGCATTATACAATGTTTCTAACGTGGATGCGAGGCGATTTCTGGCAGAAACTTCATAAGTGTCTCAAATTGCCTCACATCCATGCTGGATTATGTTATAATACAAATCCAGAAGGGTGTTCGCATGGATGTAAGTTCTCAGAGATGTTGGGTATGGATGTAGAGTGGGGAGTGGGGGATAGCATTGTATTTGAAAGTTCCGCCATTGTCACATCATTTGTTGGTTCCCAGGTATTTTAAAAATAAAAGATGAGAACAAACATTTTAACACTTTACGAAAGGTTTGTAATAAGTTTAGATCAGAAGTTACGAAAACCATATTATTGTTAGGCAATTCACTAAAAAACTAATTCTTGGGCACTGACTCGGTTCAAAATAAATAAATTAATCGCTGAAATAGCCCAGGTAAACTATCACGTTAACATACTTACTTACATAGGTTTCAAAATAAATATCACGTTATCTAAGGTCTGACCAAAGAATAAATAAAATGTAATGGATCTACTTCGGTCAGCCTGTCGTAGTTAAATTAGTGATATTTCAAGAGACTCGCAAGCAGACGTTTGAGATTTACGGTGGTCTTAAATCCTTTCTAGGCTATTCTGTCGTAGGAAGTCAACACAAGGTTTTCACAGTTTGGCCACCAAACGGTGGTGAGCCATTGATGTTAAATAAGGTTAGAGCCTGTATTCGGTTTCACTCTCCAGACCCTCCCACGCTGACATTCTGTCCACTCTTGGGAAGGAGGATACTATTTCGAAAGCATGATGTCATCATGTGATGTCATCACTAGAAGTCTGCTCTGAAGGAAAAAAGTGGACCTATGCTTGCGAGCCTCTTCAGTTAGGCCACTCCGATACAATTGTAAGTGTCAACGTAACTTTTAAATTGCAAACATGAAGCTGACCATGGGCGCGTTTAAAACACGAAACGAAATGTCACTCCAGTTAGCCTAAACAGCGCTTCGGTTAGCCTAAATATCATTGGCTTGAAGGCGGTTAGCTCTCAATAATTGTATGGGTTAACCGTATCCCACATTGTTAAGTGCCATTCCATCATTTCGTGTTTTAAACACGCCCGCTGACCATTGCGAGTCCGCTACAATTTGTGACTGTTTAAAAATCATCAAAGTAGCAAACTATTTACATATTTTTCTCTTTCTAGTGACTTCAGTAAAGCTTAATACAGCCAGGGCCAGAGTAGACCATGGATGTTATCAGCTGAACTATAAGCTTGAAATACAATGATACAGTGACACTACTTAACTTGCTTGGGCGATGTGCATCTTCAAACTAAACACTTCAAAATCTTTTTACAACTGATTTGTGTAAACGATCCTTAAGTCTGGCATTCGTTTTATATTCAATTTACATAATTTACATGAAAAAGATGGAATAAAATGGAAGTTGGAATTTCGAGATGGAATAAAATGTCCAGTTTGGCTGACTTCCACTCCTCATATCGACTACATCAGTAGTTAATTTGAAAAACAGGTCACAGTATTTCAGTCGCATGACTTGAACTCGCCGAGATTGGGAGTGTCCACCTTGAAGTTACCTTCAGTCGAAATTAACTCCTCCAAGACTTTTCATGCCAGACTCACAAGTTTGACTAGCTGAGAGCTTTGAAAGTGTTGATAGAGCTGACTTTAGAGCCAATTGGATGTTAAATTTAGCGTAATTGTTCAATGATGTTCGCTCCTTGGTAAGAAGAGTATAATTTTAGTATCAACGATAACTCCGTTCGTTGTATGCCAAGTGTTTACCACTAATGTTACAATGCAATAAATCGGTGTCACATCACCCTTCTTAACTAACAGTCTGGATGTATATCTCGGCGGAATAACACTCTAGTGTATGGCATAAATATAATCATTTTAGAACTGTCTGGACGTTTGATGAGTGTACTGATATTAATCACTCCGAATGAGTCGAAGAACTCAGTGTAAATGTAGACGACTGAGATATCTCAGAGTCTCAATTCTATGAATGCACGGAAACTTTCAAAATTCCGATAATGGAATCAGACGATTTCAATTTAAAATTTACACGCCATAGGTAACACGTATTAATAAAAACAGTTTTCTTCAGTTTTTCTGGGAAAACTCTATATCTAAAAAAGTTACAAATGATACAACCGTTTGTTTAAACAACTCAAATAACGCTTGAAAATGAATACGTATACTTATTTACCATGTCAATGGCAAAATCAGTGCTGAAGACAGGTCGATCTAGAGCTTTTTTTTTTCAGAAAAATCCTTAGTGAAGTTGACTGGCACATTCAGTCATTTTAAGTTACCTTTAAACAGATACTTTCGAAATACATAAGCAAATAAAAACTAAGGATATAATGTCCCGACGTTTCGGTGACCTCATGCATATGGCGCCATTATCCGGCAAGCAATGAATAAATGAGAGCGAGTTCACAAGAGGTAAGACCTGTAGACTTACATAAATGAAGTTAAGTTAGACAAAGACCGCTGCTGTACATCAAACAATTTGATGTACAGCAGCGGTCTTTGTCTAACTTAACTTCATTTATCTAAATCTACAGGTCTTACCTCTTGTGAACTCGCTCTCATTTATTCATTGCTTGATAATGGCGCCATGAGATCGCCGAAACGTCGGGACGTTATATCGTTAGTTTTTACTGGCTTAAATATATACCCTCCCTTTTCTTGTCATTGGATGGCAGTCATCTGTATTATACGTAGACAGATGAACTTCGTGTGCTAATGAAAACCTCAGACTGAGATCTTCGCTGCTGATGACCTTCCGCTGACCACATTCCATTCTCAGTTTTGAACAACGGCTCCCTCGCTTCTACTTGGCGGGCAGAATTATTGACGAAATCATAGGTGTGTCTTTTGTTGAGGACAGGAACAAGATCTCTTCCACGTGTATTGTTGTCTGCGCCCTTACCAAGAGTTGGATTCAGAGAATGCTTTACTCGACTTGTTATAGCTTTCTCGGGAGCAAGATTGTTCTCAACTACCGGCTTATATTTACTTCCCGTGGAACGTATTACATCTGGAAGACTAACCGTTTTCCCGTGAAGCTCCTTTCTCCTATTTCCATTATATGGTCTCTGGCTTGTACAGTTTAAATGACGACTTCGATTAGGCAGGCTATCTGCAGACACAGTCGAAGGTAACTCTTGCTGTCTACCTGAAAACTCACTTTCATGGAAAATGTGAAAATCTTCATCTGAAGGTCCACTTTCAGAAAAAAGTCTCACAGATGAGAATTTTCCAGGAGCCAATTCCTTCGATAGAAATCTTTTCATGCGTTTTCGTTTCAGGAAGCTCTCTCTGTCAGACACCGCTCTGTTTTCTTGAGAATCAAGCATGTGAGCAGTTGAGCTGTTTGTACTGCAGCTTGACTCACGCTTCTTGGTACTGCAGTCATCTTCGCTTTTCTTTTGTAATTCGCTTGTATCGTGAGTCGGCGAGGAAAGCTCCTCGTCTTCAGGGATGCAGGCATTTAATGCAGCCTCAGTATTGAGTAAGAAAGTTTCCTCCGTGTCTTCCTGTATTTTGGCCAGACGATCAATCGAACGCCGAAGAGAACCGTACTTTCCTGGCTTCAGAGTGGTGACAACAAAGTTGTCGAACTCCTTTCTCTTGGTGCGCTTATATTTCCTGTCTCTTCTTCTTCTTCGCGGGGACCTGGAGCTCTTGGACAGCTGCGAAAAGTCAAACGTGTGCCGTTTATTGATTTCATCAGGAGAAGATGGGACAACACTCGCCCCAGTCTCTATCTCGTCACACGAGCGATGGCGATTCCCTCTGTAATTGCTGTCACTACTTGCGTCAGTGGACTCGCTTTCGTGTCCATCCTCTTGCTCAGACACAGACCCTTCTCTTACATTACTCGGTTTACTTTCAACACTTTCTTTCTCCTCGGAAGACACACTGTTTCCCGCTTCCCTGTTCCTCCTCTTCAGATTAGACAGTGGTGATGACGGAGCATCCATTAACAATTCAACCAAGTCGAGGCTATCCTCGTCCGATTTATCCGAAAATACAGACACGTTTTGTGCGGTTTCACTTGCCTGGGCTCCTGTAAAAGTATCCTGATAGTTGTTCGTGGCTAAAGCAGGGAATTGAGCATTAACCCTGGAGGCCTGGGGTGTAGAAGGCTTGGAATAACTATCTTGGTCTTCGGGAATACTGGCTTTTGTTGGCGAATCCCGCTCATCAGAAAAAATTCCTTCATCCATTGCCCTGGGAGTGATTTCATCAGAAATCGTTTTCTTAATATTAACACCGGAACTACCAGGACCCTCATCGGCAAATACTATGCTGTCCACGGAGCTTCGTGAGCTCTCGGATGATAACGAGATGCAGTCCGATGACACGAGACTGTAACGATTACCAAAGCTCAGCGAGCCATAATTGATCTTTTCTGTGTTGTGCTCCTCCTCGACGTCAAACGAAGAGTCGTAGCCAGCTTGGTCAGGATGGAACCAGCTAATAATCTCCCCAGCAGTCGGACTTCTTGGCGAAGTATATGTTATGTCATCTTGAAAAGCTAGTCCTCGTTTAGTCTTACAACTTTTCTTATCTTCATTCACCTTTTCTGGTTCTGCATCTCCCGTAGCAGTATCCCCTTGGTCTGCTAATCTGGCAGCGTGATCAGGGGACTGCACGACATTATTTAGCGTTTCCATGTCAACTTCCTTTAACGTTACGAGAGAAGAGTTTGAAATTGAATCTCTCGGACTCATCACCTCAGGAGTTGCCCCCGTCACTGTGATTCTGGGTACGCGACTTGTGACCAGCGGATGACTGGCCATGCCTGAGGGCCGTACGGGTGTACTGTGAACAAGGATATTAGTAGGAGAGTTTGGATCAGTGACATGGTCGTGAGAACCTGTGCGCCCAAAATGGTTCCCGTTCACGTGCAAGCCTTCCTGTACAAGCTCCCATGATGGAGTGCGCGGGAGAATTTCCAGTTCCAGAGCAGGGTGGTGGTTCTCGCTGCGGTTCACGTTTCTTATCAAACCGTCAGCTCCATTCTGCTCAAGTGCGCCATTTCTCTGTCTTGATGTTCGTACACGACAACACCAGCAGCAAACCCAAGTATGAGACATTTCTCCTTCGAGATCAAAACTTCTTTTTTGTAGAAAGATTCCTTGAACTGGTAAACTGGGATGATAGAAGCGGTAATAGAGCAACATGCAAACTATGCCAAAAACAAGCCCACCCCACACCACCCCGAAGGCGGCTATAGCCATTACTCCACGGAATGTCCTGTGAGGATACCACATGGAAACGAACAGCGAGTTCTCCACTAAAACAATGGAGTAGAACAAGACAACACGCTTCCGAGTCATGCCTTCCCGTGTGTTAAAAAAGCAAAAGATGTATATGAAGCCAATTACAGCACTGAACAGCTTTTCCCGGTACGGATGTTCGTTGCCGTCCTCATCTGTGCAAAAGCGAGTTCGCTGGCATATCAGCCACATAGTCATAATAATCCAATGTACACCAACGGCAACAAACAGCCACTGCTTAAAGTATGACGCAAAAAGAACCATGGCAACCACACGTGAAGACACCACGGAGATGCGCCATAGTACCTGGAAAAACAAACCGGCTGCTGAGAGAACGTATCCTTGCTTTCTGAAGTCCCTTAACGATTTACTGTACGCTAGTATGGCCCAGATCATAGATACGAGAGAACAAGCCGCGGCCACAGCGGTGAACATGTCATCTTTCACTCGCAGGCGTGGTCGCTGAAGTAAAATATAAAGTTGAAGAACAAGTTGAGGGGCAGACTGTAGGAAGGCTTGAAGAAGTCTCAACATGCTGATGTCCCGCCATTCAGCCAGAAATGCCGCAAACTCTAGAATAGTTGCGTTCTTTCGCCTCGCTTTCCAGCCACATTTAAGGACGTTCCAGTATCTAGAAGAATCAAAAGTGTATCTGTTATGTTAAACTATAAATAAAGAAGGCTGTAGACTGTGGAGTTTACACTGAATTAATGTGCGTCTCCCGGAGAGATCTCAGACGAACATTAATTATGGCTAGTGCAACCCTGCAATGTTGGGTCTGACGCAAAGCAATTGAGCTGATTCCTCAGTATTGCATTGCGCATGCCTACTGCACAAGATTTTCGCGTCATTAGCGCGCGCACAGAGCGTGTACGCGCACAAAACGTAAGAGATTTCCCTCAAACTAAGCTCGACAGCGAATGCATGAATTTAAATTACACAAGGTTATCTACAATATATCTCGATTTTAAGAAAAGTTTAAAATTCTGCTTGAAAATGTTTTGATTTTAATGTTGTAACGAACACGTCTTCAGATAGTGATAGGTATGTACGCACGCAGAGAATTCTTAAGTTTATAGTATAATTGTAACTCCTGTTTAACTAACATGGTTTAAAATGTACGTTCAGGGTCTATTTTGTTTAACTTCCATAATAAATTAATCCAATAAGTGCTTTTCTTAGAATTTCTAGTGCCTCTTTCTGCTAACTAAGGTTAAGTAATGACAACCTCGTTAGTCGCTAAGTTGCTATAAAGGCCATCCATGTTGTGTAAAAAACGAGCTCGGTGACCCCTATTTTTTATTGAATTTTTCTGATATTCATAACATGATTACCAACTGGATGAACTTTGAGAAATTTCTTAACACTCCTTCTTTTTGATAATAATGATAAGTGGAATTTCCATGTTCCTGGCGATCGAGTTTGGGACTAGGACTAAGGATTTCTTTGATAAATTCAGGAATGTTCAAAGAACTGAGCTGGACTACTCAACGCTTTCTCCGGCTGACCTTTGTTTCGTCCGTCATCCTTCACAAGACAACTGTTAATAGAAGCAAGTAGGCTATTTTGTTTCGGGCGGCGGAGTCGAGTCGATTTTACGAGCCAGCGAGGGTCGAAAATCACGACTCAGTCCAAACAAGAGAAAATGAGGTATCCTACTCGCAGACTGCAAAGGGGACAATGTAGAATCCTGGTTGGCAAAAAGCCACCGACTTTGGGTAATTAAGAAAACAACCCGCTTGTAATGTGAGTAACATCACGCATGGCTTCAGATTTTGTAACTGTCAACAAATGTCAGTGGAATATTTGTTTAAATGAGACTAGCAGACTCCCTTTTTTAATTAACAGAAACAATGTTTTCTTGATGGTCGCAATTTCAATATCCTTGATGTCCTTAATTAATCGGTTTAGGTAAAGCAGTTTTTCTGTGATCAAGATCTTTATCTCAATGGGGGAACAATTAGCTAAAGAAAAGACTCCGAACAACAAAACACCAACCTTTTCAGCTGTAATAATTACAACCTTTAAGAGAAATAGCGCGTGAAAGCTTATCACAGACTATAAAATGCCTCCTAATTAAGAACAACTTAGGCGCTGAAGAACACTGATCAACTTTCAGCGAAGTTTGGAAGGTGCGAAAAGTTAATTGGACGGAATACGCGTCAGTAGCATTGCTTACTAAGGGTTATGTGATGTTTTGCTGCCGAAGAAACCAAATGATCGAATAAAACATATTAAACAATATGGCAAGCCACTCTATCCGAAAAGAAACTTTGTTTTCGGTGGTTAGAGGATAGGTACAAGAACTGAGCGTATAGACAACTGAGATAGACAAAATAAACAAAAATATAGTGCTCATAAAACAATACAACTGACGCGCCGGACAAAACCAGGCCAACATAATCCGTCAGAGTATATTGAAGATACGAATTTGCATTCAAATCATCCACAACCAAATTATTAAGCTTCCATATTTTGGGGCATAATTTATAGTGTCGTTGTGTGTGTATATTCACGAATCGAATGTGTGGATGACCTGTAGAATGGTTAACTTTTACTTTTGTGTTTGAATAAAGTGGAAAAGATTTCGTACACGCGCTGAAAAAGAAGTCGTGAGGATAACATTTCTGATAACAAGACAAACAGCAGTTGTGAATATTCAAATTGGCCTCCAGTGGGAAGCTTAATGGTATATTTGGATGATAAAGGAAAAGATCAAAATCTGCATACGAACACATGGGCTATAAAAAGCTCACCGTGCCGCTGAAAAGCCAAGCGCCCCTAAAGACTGAATCCTTCAGCTTTAGTTTTAAAATTCGCCCTCTCTTTAATAGTAATAGTATACTGGAAGAAAAATGGTAGATTATATCCCAGACATTGGGATAGTTTAGCCAACTCAAGCTGGGTCCATTACTATAAGACGCCAAGACACTAATTCCCATATATCGCGTGGTTCCTTGTGTCCTTTGAAAACACTTTACAGACGCCTTCTTTAATAGAAAAACACATAAATTACGCTGACATGTGAAGTTGTAAGTGA
>OZ026596.1:182400-184900 GCA_964020085.1 Micromussa lordhowensis | reverse complement strand
TACACTTTACTTTGCCATTTTTAACGCATCCCACTAGGGTACATTTCCACTATTACATCACTTTGCTCCTTCTAGTCATAAGAGCAAGAAGGTTATTTTGTTTCTACGATAACGGGGTATTGAATTGTTTATGTTTTCCATTTTTGTGAGACTTTACAGTTCTTGTTTTTTCGTGAAAGTGGGTGACATCAAAGTGTTTACCCTGTTGCTTTTGTTAGTGGCTCAGGTATTCGCTTTCATTTAGATCAATTAATCCTTAAGTGCATAAGATAGACAACCACATTACACCTGAATGAAATATTACAGGGACAGTGTAAGTGGCAATTGATTTTATAACACTTTTTTGTGAACCCTTAATATCACAACTTGTAAGAGGTTGAGAACTTTTGTTTTGAAAGTTCTAATTCTTTATTGGGTAAAGGATTGATCAAAGAGTAGTCATGATCTCAATGAGACAGTACTATACATACTGGCCCTTGTTAATGGAGATAAAGATCTGGCCCCAGTTGTTCGTAGGCTGGATAACGCTATCCACCGGATAAATCGCTATCCAGTGGATAAGTGTCAACAACACAAACCACGCTGTCCACTGGATAGTGATTTATCCGGTGGATAGCGTTATCCACTTTTCGAACAACGGGGCCTGCATTCCAGCAGAGTGAATCATTAGGCTGCCACTTATCGTTAGCTTATGTTGCATAAGGCGACTTGGAGTACTTCTACTCCCCTCAGCTCTGGGTGGAGAATATCACAGTGAGATTTCATGTCTTGCCTGAGAACCAGACTGCTCAAGCTACAGTCAAACATACTAACTCTAAAAAAATCTCTCTGTTTTTGGGGAGTAGCTACCGGATTATCCCCTTGTGCTATCGTCACATGTACATGCTGTGGCTCATTTTCATTTTTTTATTCATAATTTTAAAATACATAGCATCTTCCTCTGCTCGCAAATAGCTCTGCTAGTCGAGGCGAGCAGAGGACACTTGAATAGAAATTAATTTATTTTAATTTATAGGATAAAGTTAAAAGGAAAGAAAAGGAAAGATAGAAGATAGAACTAGAGTTATTACAATACGTTGAAAAATTACAGAATTACGAGCCTATTATACATTCATCTTGCTTAATTTATTAACTAGAGTAGGTGTGTCAACATAAGTATCCTCCAGTTCCAAAATATGTAAAAGAAGCTGATGTAAAGAATCTTTAAATTTATGTTTAGAGAGTATTCGGATACTTTGAGGAATACTGTTCCAAATTCTTGCACCAAATATAGAAAATGAATGTTTTAAGTGATTTGTCCTGGAGTACTTAATGTTAAAATTACCTATCTCTGAAAACCTAGTATTATAGCTATGCACTTGTGCAGGATAAAGAAATAAATTAGAAATGTTTGCCGGCAAAGAATTGTTAGAAACGTCATGCATAATAGTGCAAACTGACTTGCAGTATTGAAAGTTAAGCGGGAGGATATTATAGTGAATAAATAATGGGATCGCATGAGATCTGTATGGAGCAAAGTGTATTAAACGAAGAGCAAGTTTTTGCAAGATTATTAATTTGTCTAGATTTGTTGGAGCAGCTTGGCCCCATACAGCAATACCATAAGTTATGTAGGGCTGGATCAAAGACCGATATATGCTTAGTAAGGTATCAGTGGGAACGAAGTGTCTCAATCTTGAAATAATTCCAAGAGATTTGCTGATCTTTGAGGAGATAGATAATATATGTTGCTTCCAAGTGAGGTTTGAATCGATAAGAACACCAAGGTATTTAACATAGTCCTTCCTCTCTAGACGAATTAAGGAATTTTTATCATGGTCAAAGAGTTTTATATCATGGTCAAAGAGTTTTATGGCTGTAAGTTTACTCTGTTATTTACGCCTTACTTTTCCTTTTTTAGACACAACAGTACATTTCCACTATTAGGTCACTGTGCCATGGCTGGTCATTGTTAATTTTAAGAAGTATGACAAAATTACCTTGCAACCCAGTCTGTGGCAAATGAGTATAAAAACTAAGTCAGCCTGACGGTATAAAGACAGACTAGGTGAACAGATTAGAAACATTAGAATTCTGATTTTATTAGAATAACCTTCATCAACTCCAGTAGTCTCACCTAATCAATCAAATTATGTCTGATTCACACCAGGTCTGTCTTTATTCAGTCAGGCTGACTTAGTTTTAATACTCCATTTGTCACAGACTAGTTTGAAAGGGAATTTTGTCACTGTATATGGTTACTAAATAAATTTAATTAGCAACCTTAGACCTCTTTTAGCTTCTGGAACAGACAATGAACTGACTGTGACATCATCATCCCTTCTAGGAATTAAAAAAAAAATCAAATAAAAAGCAGAACCCTGAGATATATTGCTCACAGGCCAAGGGATTCTATTTATTTATTTCTAGTTTCATTCTTTGCCAGGATCTGATTTCTATAATTTTCACATTTCATTTTTTACCTGTAAGCTATGAAATGAATACCCTGCAATCAGATGAC
>OZ026596.1:170700-178200 GCA_964020085.1 Micromussa lordhowensis | reverse complement strand
TTGCTGTCAGTGAAGAAGTAGAAACATGACTTCCAAATTTTTGCGTTTGTTCAGTGTATAATAAAACAATTATTAGATTCAGTTTTTGTGATATCCAGAATAATCAACCCTATGGCTTCGGCAGATAACCCTTACTGAGACCTTGATTATTCTGGATATCACAAAAACCTCATCCAATGATTGTTTATTTAAACTCTGTCAGGCTGCTGGTCATTTAAACATTTTGTCATAAATACTGATATACTGGCTGCCGGGCTCACAAAATTAGCACTACAACAGAAATAGTGAAGTTTCCAGCCATGTAAACAAGGATTTGATATTAATAACTGAAATTTACAAAAAAATAAATTTTGAGTGCCGGAGATGGAGTATTTTGAAATCTAGCTGCTGGACATATAGACACAGCGTATACATTTAGGAGTACACATTTAGGAGCTCGCCACCAAAAACAAACTCTAAACATCATGTACTAACATGTAAGTAGTATACTGATATCATTTTCAAGGTCGGGTTCGTTGCAAAAATAGAATCCTTCAATCATCGAGTGATTCATGATCACTGAGTACTACGAGTACGTTTACAAAACGCAAATTTAAATCTCGATTATAAATGAGATTAAATTAAATTAAATTAGCGCAGTCGACCTGAAGACAAGATGTATGTCTTCAAAGATAAGGCTTTTCTTGTGTTTGTTAAGGAGAGAAAATCCTCAAATTGTGGAAACCAGGTTATCAGGCTCACCTCACAAGTGGACCCAGGTGAAAAAGATGCAACAAATATGCACACCAGTTCTGGTTTTCATCGTCTTCGTGAAACCACTTGGCAGAGAAAACTTGCATCACAATGGAAGACAGAAGTACAAATCCTAACGTCAGGGCAAACCACAAGTAAGAGCCATCGAAGTAATACAACACAGAAACGACTAGATCGGATGCAATGTCGGCGACGAAAGTCAGAATGGAGACACCGGCGAAAAGATCCCAGATGATATGAACTCTTTGGGATTCAATTTGAGTGTATTTATGATGAGGCTGTCTAGAAGCGGCTAGATCAGTTTCATCCACACTGTGAGTTCCATTACCAGTTAAATTTCCATTAATATTTTCATTTATAATTCCTGTACTCCCTGTACAGACTGTACAGTTACAAGAATCGTCAGCAGCCATTTACCAACACTCCCGAAATATTCTTCGTGACGGTGGAGTACTGGGAACCAGTACATGGGATTGTAATTATGGCGAGCAAAGTGAAGCAGTGATATGAGTCATAGTAAAAATATATATAGTAGAGAACGCGTAGTTATCCGAAACCATATTGCAAGACGACCATGCCTCCAAAAAAGCCAGGTCCTGTAACAAAAACGGCTCCGAAATCCACCACACAAAAACCTGCAGGGAGGGGTACTGCAGCTAAACCCAGCGCCAAGAAACCGAGCACTGCGGCTGCTAAACCAGGAGCTACTGGAAGCAAGGGAACCCCAGCAGGGAAAGGAGTCACATCCCCAAGTAAAACGCAAGCCAAGGGGAAGGATAATGCGTCACCACAGGTAGAATGTGCCTGACTAGTTTCCTTAACATTTTAGTTTCCATGGTAACGAGGTAAAGCAAGCTTTCGCTGTGCAGACTTAAATAAGTCTAAAGTTAAAACATACGATTTCTAAACAAACGAAAAAATGAAAATACAATGAAAGGACATAAGGTGGGGATGACTCTTTGGAGTCCAACCAACTTTGTTTTCCAGGCATAGTCAATCCATACAAATTGATATCAGAAATCAGTTGATTCAATCTATGTCAATCACCGATTGCTATCGATTTATGTCTGCAATTGATAACAATTGAACTCACAGAAAAATTTATTTATCGATTGGCGACAATCAATAATTCCTGTCTTCAGGAATATCTATCGCTTTTTGCCAATTCACCACCCAAACTATTCAAAGATGGCTTTGCTATTGTGTAAATGCACCTATCAATGTCAAGCCGGCGGGGGGAAGGCGGGGCATATGGCGGGGATTTGATCGTTCGCTTTGGCCCGGGGGTAGAGCATTTGAATTATCTTGCTGTCCCGGGGATAGGGAATATATTTGAATTATACTAGGCAATCAAATGCCTCTACTCCCAGGACATAAATGGCAAAAAGAAAACAAAAGTCAACCTTAAAAACCTGCTGTGAGGTTACACTGCAGGCTTACAAGAACCAACTATGCCGTTATTAAAACTTTAGATCAGTTTTGTATGCTGTATACAGCTTTTGTTGTTGTTTACGTATAAATGCTGCATTTCAAAAAAACTAATATAGAGATTTAGCCACTCTCTATCATACAACGCTTCGCTATCAGAAAGAGGGGTCCTGACGGACAATTGCCTGCACATGCTAGTAATTTTAGCTAGATTCTTAGCTAATTGCTACAAATCATTTCCCGAGGTGGGGAATTTCAGTTTTATTTGACCTCACATTTTTGCCCGCGGTAGGGAATTTTACAGCAGCTTTTTGGAAAATGTCAAAATCCCGCCATATGCCCCGCCGCGTGATATTGATAGGTGCATAATACCTGAAACAACAGGTCAGTTCATCCCAACATCACGTGACGATGTTTAAAAACTTAAGTCTAGGTGGATCGAGTGACCTTTTCTCTAGGTCTAAAGGGTAAATTGGGGTCTCAAGCATATTTAAGTAAAAGCTTGTAAACATTATGACCTTACCTGAAATTTATTCTGCTCACTTATTTATTGATTGTTTTCTTACTTTGTCTCCTTATTGTCCCTCTCTTTAAATTATACTATCAACCAACTTGTTTATATAACTACTATTTAATTTCATGCACTTAGCTTGATCTAGCTCTGAAAGTATTCTGGGTGAATTTACCTAATTTTATGTTTCAATTATCATTTTTTTGTAATTATGAGTTTTTCTATTTTGGTAATAAAGTGTGTGTGTGTGTTGTTGTAGTTGTTCACCTCCAAAAAGTCCAGGCTACACACACAAGGTTAAAGAAATGCTTGACAATAATATGACATAATTTTGACCTTGAACAGAAAGTTAAATGATAATCACGTCAATCTACACTTAAAACTGAGAGGTAAATGATTTTATAAGAGAGGACTCTCTTAATTATTTAATATGTATACCGGTAATTTCCCAACGTGACAATTGGTTTCAAAATACTTACCAGTTTTTTTTTTTCAAGACAAAAGGCACGAAGTGGACAAAGCAGGATGACTCTGCTGTAATCATTCAGAAATACACAAGACGACATTTGGCTAAAAAAGAACTGACGAAGAGGAAAAAAGGCAAAAAAGAGTATGAGGAGTTGATGGACAAGATTCAAAAGGAGGTAGGAAAAGAAAATGTCAATCTTATCAGGAAAATGGAGACTCCCCAGTTGCCATTTTGAGCAGTTGCTGTAAGGGAGCACACAGTTGTTGTTATATCAGGCCTGAATGACTGGCAACTGTGCATTTTACTAAATTAATTGAATCTAAAGACAATTTGTATCCTTATGAAATCCTCCTTCTAGCTTAATGAGCCAGTCTGGACACCACTGTGGTTAACCCATTGATGTGGACTGGATGGTAACTGTTAATCATTTGCAGGCATGGCTAAAATTGGTCCAGATGGAGAGAGAAGAAGCAGAAAAAGAGAGAAAAAAAGAAGAGGAAGAAAGAAGGAAGAGGAAGGAAGAGGCAAAGAGAAGAAGCAGAATACTAGAAGCTGCCTTTGATGGTGATAATGATGAAATTTTATCTGTGCTGGATGAGGTAAAATATCACTTAGATCAGAGGGAGCACACAGTCTTGTTGAGTAGGAAGAGAGTTAATATAGGAATGTCTCCTCTGTTATCATCTCTTACATGACCTTATAGGGAAAACTGCTTAGGTCTGAGTTTAGTGCAGCCAGCCTCGGTGGAATGATAGGTGGCCGCTTATTAAGGCGAATAGCTACTTAAGGTGGCCGAACACAGTTTTTGCGCGTGCTTTTGCAGCACGTGCACAATGATTTCAAAGAACAAACATGTCGTCAATAGAGCGGTCATTTTATTTACTCAACACCCGCACTATCTGTGTTATTTTTCTCTATAATTGAACGCAGTGTATTGATGGCTTTAGTCTTATTACAAAGATATGTTAGAAAAGGTAACGATGCAAAGAACCCCGCAATTTTCAGCTTTTGGTTGTTGCCGAAAGAACCCAGTTAAGTGCAACGCATGCGCAGTTGCTTGAAAAATTGAGACCGATTGCTTTAACAGAAACCTGCCGATTTCTAACTATCCAGTCGTTAGAATTTCAAGAAATTTGGCAGAAAAATAGACCACAGACCACGTGAGTGATCTATCGAAAAAATCTGAATTTTGACATAGGGAATTTTTAATAATACAGAAAACGATTAACGGCGAATTACGAAAATCGCTTATGTCAAAATTTTATTAGAACCATGTTGACAGAAGGGATTTAATGTCAATTCTTAGTGTGCAAAATATGAAAATAATCTTACGACTTGATTTTTTTTAAATAAACAAAAACCATTATTTAAGCCTTGTTTTCAACCAGCCCCGTTGCCATGGCAACAACACACACCCTAGTCAAAATGCGAGAATAAATATTTCTGTGGTTAACCTTGACTCTTGCAAAAAATGGGCGCCAAAGCATAAATAGATTAAAAGTTATGGTGAATTAGGCACAGGCACTTGAAAACTGTGTTCGGCCACCTTAATAGGGGTTGGTGTACCTTGAATATTTTTCACTGTCAGGTAAGTTCTTAGAGAACATGGAATCACTTCAAGACAATCGTGATAAATGCGAGTTTGAATGTGTTTATCACTCATCACCTTCTATTTCAAACTCTTATCTGCCATCCGCTTCTTCTTGCCCTCATCGAGATGACCAAAGGGTGGCTACAGCTGCTTAATAGTTATAGAGTTGGCCAGTTTACAGTATTTTACTGACAAATATTTCAGGACTTTAATTACTGGCCACGTAATAAGGGGTGGTCACTTTACAGGTGGCTGCTTAACTGAGGTCCGACTGTACTTGTTGTCTTGTTATCTTGTTCCTCATGCACATTATTTTCAAGGACTGTTAGTTGTACACTCAACATTAAATATTAATTCCTCCATGAGTGCAACTATACACAATGACATGCAGCTAAAAAACACACTTGGACTTTTTTCCAGACTCTGTAACAGCAGGTCAAGACCACTTGGTACTTCATTTAATTTCACATATTTGTTGCTTTATTGGTACCAGGAAAAAGTTTTTTTTTACCAAATTAAATTCCCTGGTTTGAAAGTCTTTAGTTTCTCTTATAAAGCTACTATCCATTATCCCAAGGGTTAACATGTAAACAACAAAGGTTACTATTACACAGTAAATAATTAATCTTTTTTATGTTTTGCTACATGTAAATTATTCTCTGGAAAACAAGGGAAATGGCAATTCCAAATTCCTAAATATAAAAATATTTTGTGAGGGTCAAGCCCAAATCCCTGCCAGCAGCCCTTTTTGTGTACTCCATGAAAAATGCACACTACGCCTCTGTCCATACTTTAAATTCTTTACAGGCTTATGAAGAAGACTCCAAAAGATCAGATTTATCTGAACCTGCAAGACAATCTCTTATAACAAGACACCAATTGGCACTAGTGGACTGTGAGGATGCAAACAACAATACCCCCCTGTCAGAAGCAGCAGGTGGTGGTCATGTGGACACTATTCAGCTTCTAATTCAGAGAGGAGCTGATCTGAATTCCAGGGGGAGGTATCAAAGAGTTCCATTGTGGCGTGCAGCATTTGGGGGGCATCTTCAGGCTGTGCAGGTACTTAAATTAAACTGGTAGACGTAAATGTAATTGGATGTAGTGAAATGCTGCTCTTTTCATTTGTGAGGTGTATCATGGGTATAAATAATAATGCACAAATTAGCTGATAGAATGATGAAACAATAACATGAAAAGTAGAACATTAGTTGCTTTGGGTGAACAGTTCATGAAAAGAAAAGAAAAGAATGATTCTTTTAACTGATAAACTATAAGAGGTTGAATGTGGATTTCAACATTAGAAGTTATTTTGGACTGGTGTTACACGAATTACAGTAACATATACCAATATTTGGTGAAAAATCATGAAGTTTGAACATAAATTATGAGGAAGATGCAAAGATCTTCATGTATAGCACCAAGCAAAACATAGCCCCTCCTGTGTGTTTATAACAGTTCCTAAAGAATGCTTACACACTGCAAACATCATTTCATTCATGTCTCAACTGCAGTTCACCCATCTCTCTGTGTTTACCACATAGTAAGAACATTGATACTCGGCAGAATTACAAAAAGCAGCAGTCAACTGTCATCTTTTGCTTTCAACTATAAAGTTTCACTCTGTTACTATGGTTGCTAAACATTTTTTCTTTCAGTCTAAGTTAATTGCTCTGATAATTTGATTGTACATTGAGACAACATCAACTTAATAACCAGGTTAAATTCTTTTGATCCATGCACTAGACACTTTTAGAACACGGAGGTGACCCCAGATTAATAGCAGATGACGGTACAAATGCAATACAGGTAAGAACACCCAGTGTTACTCTCAGTCCTGACAGGGATGCAGATACTAACTGAGTGGAAGGTTTGAATGCAGAGGAAAATATTTCAATGGCTGAATCAATAAATGTAATAAATTTCATGTGATGGTCAATTGCCCTCCACCCTCCCCCCTTTAAATGAGCCACTACCTCTCTGGGAACTTCAGATTTGTTCATTTTTCTTCTATAAGGGCATTTTCTGCTGGTTTTCAGGGGCATGGCTAAGAGTTCTTCAATAAATATTTTGGCTTCAGTTGCAAAAGTCATGAGTCATGGTCATGAGTGGTGGACCCTCTGCTGATATGAATTAGTAGCTAGTCAACTGTGTTCTATTGGAAATCTGTGAATCTAATTGGTTCCCTCATCATTTTCTATTCGCAGATAGACAACCAATCAATCTTTATTTGCACTCACTCTTGCTCAGAATAAGAAATTATACAATGTATTAAAAGTAAAAATTAGAGTACTAGCTGCCTGGAATAACCATGGAGCCAGGCAGCCAGTTAACATCAGCATTATGTTGCTCTTGAAACTGAAAAATATTCTTAAGTTTAGGCCTAAAAATACACAGAATTAATATTGTAGGTTTTGTGCTATACATGTACAGGTAATCCTTTAGTTTGTCTAATAAAAGAATTAATAGACTACTTGCCATGGTTATCTGTGAGAAATAGTCCACTTTGCTATGCCTTGTTGCCTATTCCCTCATAGAAAACTCGGGCTCATAGTCTAATTGTTAAATAGGCCCTGAATAGAAAACTGTGTGAAACTCAGTTGCTTGAACTTCTTACCAGTACATTGTGCGATATCTTAAATAGGTGGCGGCAATTCCAGCTGTTGAGCAGGTTTTACAAGAATGGGACATGAAACAAACAGATGTCTTACTGGAAAAACTGGAAACTGATAGGAATACCCGACAAGA
>OZ026596.1:120700-168200 GCA_964020085.1 Micromussa lordhowensis | reverse complement strand
CAAACAGTACACATTGAAGCCTATGGTATTGATCAGATTACTTCAGACATCGAAAGCGTGTGAGCATCGAGAATCTGGCGAATTTGTTCAAAAGCGTGTCAAAGGACGATATCGTACGACCAGCGGGACCCCTCGATGTTTTGATTGGTTATGAGTACGCCGCGTATCACCCTCAAAGAGCACAGAACGTTGGACACCTTCTGCTACTCCAGAATCGATTTGGTCTTTGTATCGGAGGAACACACCCGTCGATAAAAGACGACATTAAAAAGCATGACCTCAGTTACGCTCGAGTGCAACATGTAATAAAAGTAGAAGACTTCTACCAAATAGAAAATCTTGGCGTTGAATGTGTTCCGCGTTGTGGAAGCTGCAAATGCGGTCATTGTGCTGTCGGAAGTAAAAACTACAGCATCAAAGAAGAAAAAGAACTCGAGCTGATTGAGAAAAACATGAAGTTTGACGCTCAAGACAACAGATGGCTCGCAGAGTACCCGTGGATTAAAGATCCGGCTGATCTCCCTGACAACAGACGAGTAGCTTTAGCCATGCTATATTCTACTGAGTGCAGACTGGGAAAGAATACCCAACATGCAACTGTATACGACAACCAAGTTCAAGATATGGTGCAACGAGGGGTCGCTCGTAAACTCACCAAAGAGGAACTTAACGATTACAAAGGTCCTATCCATTACATTTCGCACCACAAAGTACTCAAACCAGACTCTAAATCTACCCCCGTTAGAATCGTGTTTAACAGTAGCGCAAACTACATGGGTCACGTACTTAATGAGTACTGGGCAAAAGGGCCAGACTTGCTCAACAGTCTGCTCGGAATACTCGTGCAATTTCGTGAAAATGAAGTGGCATTCATTGGTGACATCAAGAAGATGTACCATACCGTTAAAACAACAGTGCTAGATCAACACACGCACCGGTTTTTATGGAGGGACATGGTCACCGACAAAGTACCCGACACCTATGTGATACAAAGGGTTTCATTCGGAGATAAGCCCTCTGCAACCATCGCTACGATGGCCTTGCGCAAGACAGCAGAGATGGGAAGTGAGCAATATCCGGATGCTGCACAAATCGTAAAACACAACACTTATATGATGACATTATAGAAAGTACCACAGACCTTCCCACTGCGCAGAAATTAACGCAGGACATAGAGACCTTAATCATTAAAGGCGGATTTAAACTGAAGGAATGGATCTTTTCCCGTGACTCAAGCAATAGTAAAAAGTCTCTACTGAATGAGTCAAACATAGCGATCGAAAAGGTGCTAGGAGTCAATTGGGACCCGATCAACGACCATTTGTGCTTTTCAGCAAAGCTTAACTTCTTTTCTACTCGGAAACACAGAGTACAGAAAGACAATTCTAATAACGATTCGAAACTCACACTACCACTTACGAAGCGGATGATATTGTCACAAGTAAACAGTATGTACGACCCTTTAGGACTGGCAGGACCCTTCACAGTGCGGGCCAAAATCTTAATGCGACATTTATGGGCAAATAGCGAAAAGCTCGATTGGGACGATCCGATACCGGAAGATAATAAACAACAATGGTCAGCATTCTTTAATGAATTACCTGAAATGAATCAGGTCAAATTTGAGAGATGTTTAAAACCTTCAGACGCGGTTTGCAATCCTGTTCTTATTATCTTCTGTGACGCTTCAGAGGACGCTTACGGATCCTGCGCGTATGTACGATGGCAACGACAGGGCGGAGGGTTTGCGTGCAATTTGATTGTTTCCAAAAATCGTCTTGCACCAATAAAAAAAATGTCCATCGACAAACTAGAACTGTGCGGAGCAGTGTTAAGTAAGCGGGTGAAATCCTTCATCGACAAAGAATGTAGATACACTTTTGAGAAATGCTACTACTTAGTCGACTCACAGATAGTACACGCAATGATACAGAAAAGGTCCTACGGTTTCAACACCTTCACTGCTACACGAATCAGTGAAATTCAGGGAGGAACTAACATCGAGGATTGGTATTGGTGCGAGAGTAAATTTAACATTGCGGACTGGTTAACGAGAGGAAAGAAGCCAAGTGAAATTAGTCTTCACAGCGATTGGCAAGAAGGACCTTTCTTTCTAAAACAACCTGAGAGTGAGTGGCCTATTTCTTGTAATTATTCTGAAGCAAGAATACCTAGGGCAATTATGAAAGTAGTCCACACAGTGAATGTAAGTGTAAAAGACGACTTGGCGTCTAGAATCAAGATCGAACGATTCTCAGATTATAACCGTCTACTCAGAGTGACAGCAAGGATCTTGAAGCTTTAAGAACGCAACACAGGAAATAACCAGTAAAGATGTAGAGACAGCGGAGTTATTCTGGATCAAAGAGGCACAAAGAAATATGAAGAACGATATAAAGCATGGTATGTACAAACGTTTGTGTCCTCGATTACGAGATGATGGCATATATGTGATAAGTGGCCGTGCTGAAAAATGGCTAGAAATCGGCTACAACAAGGAAGATATCATACTTCTACCATATCATCATCGATTTGCTCTACTTTACTGTGAGCACATTCATGCTAAAGGGCATCATGGAGTTCTTACAACTGCAAGCAAGATCCCCGCAAGGTTCTGGATAACCAAATTACTTAAAATGATCCAATCTGTAAAGCTCAACTGTGTGACATGTAAGAAACTTGACAAGAAACTATCAGGACAAGTGATGGGAAACCTTCCTCAAGAACGACTCAAACCGGCACCCCCATGGTATTCCACATCAGTCAACTTATTTGGACCCTTCACGATCCGTGATGCAGTTAAGAAGCGTACCACGTCAAAAGCGTATGGGGTGATTTTTAATTGTATTGGAACCAGAGCTGTATATTTAGACCTTGCGCCAGACTACAGCACAGAAAGTTTTCTCATGGTTTTGCGCAGATTTGTCTCACTGAGAGGATATCCATCAAAGAGGTATTCCGACAACGGTGCGCAACTTGTCGCAGCAAGTCAGGAACTTAAAAATGTTATCAAATCTTGGGATTGGGAGAAGCTTAAAAGTTTTGGAGTTATGGAAAGTTTTGAATGGAACTTCACACCAGCTGATGCACCATGGCAAAATGGAACATCAGAATCTCTGATCAGATCAGTCAAACGATCACTGAAGGCTGCCATTGGAGAGAGCATCCTAACGTTTTCAGAACTTCAAACAGTACTCTTTGAAGTTGCTAACCTAATTAATGAAAGACCTATAGGCCGTCATCCAAGGTCGCCCGAAGACGGTTCCTATTTGTGCCCAAACGACCTACTTTTAGGCCGTTCCACAACACAAATACCAAGTGGTCCTTTTAAAGAGTCAACAAATCCAAGACTCCATTTTGAATTCATTCAAAACATAGTTAATAGCTTCTGGAAAAGATGGACCACAAACTACTTTCCGGACCTGATCGTGCGTCAAAAGTGGCATACAGCACATCGCAACCTTAAAACTGGAGACCTTGTTTTAATACAAGATTCTAACTCGGTTAGAGGTCAGTGGCGACTTGGGATAGTTTCAAATACCTTCCCGGGTTCTGATGGCAAGGTGCGCAGAGTTGAAGTGCAGTATAAAAATCCTAAGCAAGGTGAACCTGTAACCAAATATCAAGGAAGAGGATACGTCACGATCGAACGCCCTGTACACCGTTTAGTGTTACTTATACCAAAGGATGACATTTCGGACTTCTGATATGATATAAACTCTGTACTGTTACTATTTTTATAATCTTGACATATTAATTTACAAATCCCTTTATGTGGAGGGGAGTGTTTCGTCGAGAAATTCTATAATTGATCATTAAGTTAACTTATCCGCTAATGAGATACATTATAGTGATGTCATAATACTAAAGTAAGTCATTTGTCAGCTGTGGACCTAGCCGACTCACTGGGTAAATATCAAGTCGTTTCTTATACTTTATTATCTGAGCATTTCATAACAATATAACTTCCTTTTAGGATTCGAACGCAGTTCTTGTATTGTCTGGCACTAAAGTCGTCAATAAAGATGTTTGATAACAGTGAAACAAAACCCACAACTGACGAAACAAAGATGTCTTCATGATTCAGCCGATTGCCTGAACTAAGCTGAACAATGGCTTATAGAACACGCAACACAGTCAACAGACTTACGCGTAAACAGCTTCATTTGAATCATGTAACGTGGTGTGAGAACGAGCAACAGGAGGAATAAAGTTAAACATCGAGCGCGAGAAACATAAGCTCGATCAGATATATGCAAGAAACATAAGAACGACTCTAGACAAACGGATAGCTTTCTCGAAGTAAAGCTATGGCGTCTCCAAACAATAACATAAGAGGACAAATATGATATCCTTGATAAGAATCTACATACTGTACTTGCATGCAGTTTTAATCAAACAGCCGGGCCCGGTGTCACACTATGTGCTGCAAGTAAGCAACATGTTCACGGTAAATTTCATATTTTGTCCCTCGAAAGAAAATTCTTGGAGACATATCTTGCATTAGAAATAAGCCTAAGCAATGCATAAACACATGGCAAATTACAGAGGTGTCAAACTCTGTAAAGCGATATGCCTATAACAGCGGAAACTATGTAGACAAATGACCTATAAATTTGCTATAGCACAGTCTAACGGCTCAGCTCTACTAAAAATTCCACTTTATAACACAACATGAAGTGCCCTTCATAAACACAAGTGAGGCAACAAAAAGGTCGAGAGACCGAACAGAGAACGGCGAATGTACAAATGTCACGAACCGTGTAGGCTAGTCAACCACATTTACACAAACAGCCTTCTCGTGTTGCTTTTTCGCGCGAATACCCGAGAATGCATAAATTAATTTTTTCGATGACGTCACGGACATGGATGGCCGCTCACGCGTCAGGCCGTCTCTTTTCGGGGAGGAACATAGACCGAACAAAAGAGAGCGGCAGAAATCGAGCCTATAACAATGGTGGTGTTTCAGTAACTTGTATGCTTACAGTCACCTTAGAGATTCTCCTGGCCCCATATTATATCAGCAATGGCAATTATTAGTGATCACTTCCTATCATGTATTTTAATAGATTAGAAAAGGAATTAGAAAAGGCAGAAAAGGAAAACCAGGCTCATCAAAAAGAGGTAAACAATAATATAAATGCTGAAAAGAAATTGGATCATGTTTACTATAGGTAGTCTTGACCAATGTATTGGTCGACATATCAGTTGATAGTTGGTTGATAATCGGTAGATACTTGGTCATAAGTTGGTTGATACATCGACTGACTCTCAACCGAATATCATTTCATATAGTGACCAACTATCGGGCGATATCGTTTTCGCTTCTTGATCAACTGGGTCATGTGTCGGTGGTATATCAGTCAAGTGTCGGTGATATATCGGTAAACCTTCAGTGATATATCGGCCAACCTGTTGGTCGTGAATCAGTCATGTGTCAACCTAAATGATATTTGAAGTCTGAATTCATTTTGCGTGGCTGACTGGTGCCTAGTGTGAAAATGAGCCACATTCCTTGGCGTTTCCTTTTTTGTTTCTGTCGCAGAGCATGATCCCTCAAACTTGTGCATCCAGCAAAGAGACTGTCATTTGTATTGAAATGCTCTGTCACAGGAAAGCTCGACAGGTTCTTCTTGATGTTGCAGAGATCGATGTTCACCGCCAGTGAGCTGCCAGTCTCACTGATGTAGATAAGTAGAGGAAGAGATGGCATACTAGACCAGTTGATTTGCAAGTGAATGCATCCTGGATGGATATGGAGAATTTGGGACCCTGCAAGCTGCTGTAGGGAGAAATGCGATGACAGGTGCGGCAGCGGACATGCTTAAAAGAAGAGGTTCCCACTTGAAGACCAGGCTGGTTGGTATCACCAGTTCACGGATGTTGTGATCATGGTGACAGGCTACCAGCAGCAGCTAAGGAAATATCTCTTTTGTTTGAGGGTTGCCAGACTAGACATTTGAGGGGTGGTTTTTATAGCCCAAGGAAGACTTGCAATTAACAAATCGACAAATGTGCTAGAAGCTACGAGATTTTGATCGTTCGATCCTCATTGAGTTTTCGAACAAAGCATATTGGGAGACTGTCTACTGATTATCGGCCGACCGTCAACCGATTATCGACCGATACTAGGTGAAGTGTTGGTGAGGTATTGGTGAAAGTATCTGCAAAGTATCGGCAAAGTATTGGTGAACTAAAAGCTGTATCGGGTGACATACATCTCAACCAATATATTGACAAACTATCAACCAGGTATCGATCGAGTGTCCACTGAGCATCGACCGAGTATCCACCAACTATTGACTGACTCTTGACCGATATATCTGCCGAGTATTGACTGACTCTCGACGGATATATTGACCGACATATCGGTGGAGACTACCTACAGTAGGCATGATTCAAGAAATTTAGAGGTTGATCTATTCAGAGTTTGAACCAATATTACCCATCTTTTGATATACTAAAATTCTACTAACAGTGATTACAATACATAAATAAAGTCACAATAAAGAAAAAATATAATATCAAGGCTGATGCATGATTATTTGGATCATGTTTACTGTGGGTAGTCTCGATTGCTTTGTCGGTCGATATATCAGTTGAGTGTCGACAGACAATCGACCGATATATCTTCCAAGAGTCGGTTGATAGTTAGTCGAGAGTCGGTCGATAGAGGGTCGACACTCAGGCGATAGTAGGTCGATATATCGGTCAAGATGTGCATCTGCCGATATAGTTTTTAGTTCACCGATACCCTGCCGATACTTCGCCGACACTTCGCAGATACTTCACCGACACTTCACTAAGTATTGGTCTACTACTGGTCGAACGAAAAGCTTCCGATATGTTGGTCGATATCTCGGTCGAAAGTCTACCAATAGTCGATCACATTACTGTTGCAAAGTTTGTGGCCGCCAGCTTAGTGGGTGAGCTCACGCACACACAAAAAACTGATCCGCTATATCAACCTACCACCCACTGACTATCGACCAGCTAGCGACCGAGTTCGAGCGACTCTCAACCGACTGTCGACCGAGAGATCTCGGCTGACGCATGCCTGTTATTTGCGCGACGGTTCACCGATATGTCACCGACACTTGACCGATATCCCACCGAAATTTTACCGATACTCGATCGAGATGCGTCTGCGCAATATCGACCGATAGTCAGTTGCTATATCAACCAAACACCAACTGACTATTGCCCAGCTATCGACCGAGTGTCGACCGACTCTCGGTCGATATATCGGTTGAGTGTCGACCAACAATTGACCTATATATCGACCGACATAGCGGTCGACACTACCTACAGTAAACATGATCCGATTATTTTGTTTACTTCCTCTAAACGTCATAATCATGACAGAATTTTAAAACACTGAAAATGAAATAACAATTTTCAAGTTGTAAAGAATGTGTTTGATTTATGATGACAATTACTACTACAGTCCCAGCCACTTATCATTAATGGCAGCCACCTCATGCCAGGATCACAACTATATACATGTCACCATAGTTAAACAGAAAAAATTGGTCATGAAGCCTCTATAACAAAGTTCTCGGTATAATGAACAATATTCTTTGCCCCAGCAAATAGTAAAATGTGTGGAAAAGAACCTCTATACAATGAAACCTTATTATACGAACATTTTTTGCCAATTCCTTGGCCCTTCGTTATATTGAGGTTCCACTGTTCTTTGTTATGTATTTTTGTTTGCTTTACATGCACAAAACAGTGCTTTGATTATGTAATTCATCCATTTCTCCCAAAATTATACTCCAAGATAATTTCTCAACGTAAAAAAGGATTCTTCATCTGAGGGAAGTAAGCTTAAGTGGGTGTAATGGAGCTATGAAGGTAAACATGTATGTTGGTACGAACAGCTGATCAATTAATATAATATTACTTCACATTAATAACTAGTTCTTTATAATACTAGATGTATGCAAAACATTCATGAGCATCTGAAGAAAATTGTAATAATTCACACATGCACTTCGAAGGGCATTTATAAATGTATAATATATAAAATATGTTTATTTCGTTGTCTCTTCCAAGTTAGGTAAAGCGCACTGTGAACTAAACAAAAGGATTTATGAACATGATAAGTGCATGGCTGAAGGAAAGATGGACAAAAGAGATGTGACACTGCAGGTGTGTGATTTTTCTGCTGCAACAGCTACTCCACTCACAGATGAAGAAAAAACAGAGAGTATGAGAATTAGGAAATGACAATATTTTGGATAGTTCTGAGCTTCTATCAACCTAGCAGACATCATATGAATATCATACAGTTGTTTACGTGCAAATGTTTTATTTATTTTCAAAAATTATGTATGTAAGTTAATTTAATGCCATTCAAATGTTATGCAATTTATGGATCGTCTTGTCTCATTTGTACAAATGGTAATACCAGTAATGTGTCATTACAGAAAATATCCCTCCTCCATTCTTCTCTGGAAATTCCAGTTGTAGCTTTATTTGTTTTCTGACCTTTAAAACTTTTGGCTTTTGAGACCCCACTAACCTTCCAATAACCTATTATGGGGTGGGTATGAATACGTTCATTCTCACTATGATGACTGAGGTATTAACGGTAAGCACCAGTCAACAGGCCAAGCACTGCGTTCATTATCTGCAAAGTGTATACCACACCAAGCTAGAAAACCTGTATCAGTTGATGTCAAATGTGTGAGGTAAATTCCTCACATGACTGCTTTACAGGCAGTACATGATGCTGAGGCTGTGCTGGAACTTGCAAGAAAGAAAGCAGAGGCTTCAAAAGAAGTACTAGCTCAGGTACAATGTTAAAAATATAAAAATTCCATTTCTAAAATTGTTATTTGAAACAGAGTATCATACAAGGGATTAGCTTTTATTTCAAATGGTCAAACAGTATTGGGTTCCATGACAGACTCACTATATTGGGTAACATTTTGCAGTTGGCTCAATTTAAAACTTTCATTTTATAGTGCGGACATTTATAGTGTTCAGTAAATCAATGTAGAATTTAAAACACCTATAGGTGTGCATGCCTCTGCTGGTGTTTTTGTGATATGATTTTAGTATTTATTACACATAATTCAGGATATTAAAAGACTTTGTTGACAAAAAATCCTCTTTTTCAGGTGAAGCTAAAACTTAGAGAGCAACACAAAAAAGACAACAATTCTGCAGGTAAAAAAGCTGTTATGAAAGGAAAACATGTCATATCGTTGATACTGTGACATGTTCATCATTTTCCCATTTCTTTGCAAATCATTCAATTGGCAAATTCTCCTATATTTAGAGCTCCCCTAATCAAATTTGGCCGGTGGTTCTCTTTTGAATAGAAAGTGGACCAATAGAGAAAGATCTGGAGGCTTGCATTTTATTCTACATTATGTATCATTAATGTTATATTTTATATTTTGTTCACCATACATAAAGGAGAAAAATATAAAAAAATATATATACAAGGGATAAAAGAGACTGATGGGAAGTGGCAAGAAGGCTTAAGAGGAAAATATTACAACCTCTCATTTCTATATTATTAAAACATTTGATGTTGGGTAAGTCTATGTGTGGATGATATGATGGTCTGTTTGGTTTCAAAAGAACACCATCGACAAAGTTTTGCTGCACTTTTGGTCAAATAGTTGTAAAATTAATTGTTTAAATATGTTGCTCTAAGAACATCGAGAACTGCTGAAGATTGTTCAAATTGTTTTTAACTGTTTTGATGATTGTTCCAAGATTCATACTAGTAACGTGCAACGCTCCATTAGTAGCTTCAGAACACTTCTCCAGTACATGATTTTTATCAAAATGAGATCATAGGTGGGTGTCCTTTAAACTTAAGCCAGTGAAATTTTCTGGAGTTAAGGATGGTGCCTACTAAATACAAAGGTTTTTGCACCATATTAGGACTGCATGTGGAAAAAGTACATCTTTGCATGCGCCATTGAAATCCACAAAGAAAAATGGGGGCAGTCACGCATTTTTGCGAGAAAATTAGCCTTGAATCTCAATAAAAATGCTGACATCAGCATTTTTCTGAGAAAAGAAGAAAAGGATATTTTCTTCACTAGAATTCGCCTTTACCATACAGAAAAGCACACACATTTATAAAGAATGATCATAAGACTATATGGTAAATTAGTAGACACCAAGAGACGTACGAGTTTGGGGCAAAATCAGTTTATTGAAAACCATAGGCAATAAAATAAAAACCCCGGGAGGGTAGGGAGGGTAAAACTAGCGAGGATAGACATCAAATGACCTTTGAGATGACGCTAAACTCAATATGACCAAGGAGAAACTTGATGCGAGTGTCAGAAAACAATGCCACGCGAGAGGGGTATCCCTAATTAAGTATTTTGACAAAAGCTGTAGAATAGTTTAAACAGTGACTTTGAACGTTCATTTTGAATCTATTAGTTTAATCTGATATTTATTAATTTTGAGTGATTTCCGGTCAGCGGTCGTTACTGTAGTTTAGTCTCGTCATTGCTTACGTCACTATTCGGGAAAGTTTTCGTTCCCGCTCAAAAGCTCGCTCAATATGACCGCCATGTTTGTAACGCTGTCGAACCAAAGTGAAATATAGTTGAGTTCCTATCACTGTGGTATTTCCTGCTTCCCCACATTTTTGGTGCCGGGACCAGGATGGAAGAATTACCGAAACTGCTAGCCTCGAGAAGAGCACACAAGGCGCATTTAACCAAGTTAAGACACAAAATCGACGAAACTGCAAAAGGCACAATTACTCACAATGAGATTGCTTTACTCAAGTCGCTCGTCGACCAACTGAAACAAAAGAGACAAACCCTCAAGGAACTTAACGATAAGATAGCAGTTTTACTGGAAACTCCTGAAGAACTCGAAGTAGAAATACTCGATGCAGAGGAACTAGACAGCCTTATCGTGGAGAAAGTTTGCATCACCGACAATTTAATTGAACTCGCCAAAGGGAACCTCAGTCAACACGTGTCGTCTCACAGTCCTGAGACTATCGGTACTCCGCCAAGTTTGCCGCAAGGGGGACAAGAAATTCAACAACCCATTCCATCTACGTCGCAAACGGAACAAGAAAGTCAACAAGCCAATTCACCCCCGCCGACTGGAACGTCAGATAGCGATTTTCAAGGTAACACAGCCGCCTCAGCAGAGAATCCTCCGATTACACCGCCGCCGGTGAGTACATTCCAAACTAGTCGTTTACCTAAACTTGTATTGCCATCGTTTAATGGGAACCCGCTTGAATGGCAATCGTTTTGGGACGCTTTCCGGTCTGCAGTACACGATAACTCTTCAGTCAGTGATATCCAAAAGTTCAATTATTTGAGAGCACAGTTACGCGACGGAGCTGATAGAGTCATTGCCGGGTTGCCATTAACAAGTGCCAATTATGCTAAAAGTGTTCAGTTATTGAAAGAGAGATTCGCTCAACCCCACAAGATCATCAATGCACACATGGAGGCACTACTCATCCTTCCATCACCCACTGACCATTTAAGTAGTCTGAGGCTTTTCTACGACTCAGTTGAGACACACATCAGGGGACTTGAATCACTAGGAAAGAAAACAGAAACGTATGGAGATATTCTTGTCCCCATCATTCAGAAGAAATTACCTACTGGGATTAAGAGGAATCTAGCAAGACAAAATGGAAATAAGGAGTGGCAGCTTGATAATTTGCGGAAGGCAATCTTGAATGAAATTGAAATCTTAGAAGCAGGTCAGAACAGTTCTAGGGACTATGAACTCAGTAGCAACTCAACAACTGCTGCTACTGCTGCATTTCTCACGTCTTCGAAGCCACATACACCTGTTCTCCCTCCTCCCACTGATCGGCGCCCCACCAAACGAACATGCCTTTTCTGTAAGGGCGAACATAGTCCAAATGATTGCAATGTCGTGACAGATAAGGGAAAGAGATACTCCATTGTACGTGATGCAAGGGTATGCTTTAACTGTCTTAATCGTCATTCAGTATCTAAATGCAAGTCACGGAACCGATGCAAGGTATGCCACCGAAAGCATCATACCAGTCTTTGTCAAAATGTAGAACCACCACCTCTAGTGTCATCCACTGAACCAACAACTGCAAACAAGATTTCAAGTACACTTGCCACAGACAAGACTGTAGCACCTTCAGTCTCATCCTATCACATTGGCGATACTGACAGACAGACACCCGTTCTGCTAAAAACAGCTGTTGCTTCTATTGGAAGTCACAACAACCACATCAGTGCGCACATTCTATTCGATGAAGGCTCTCAACGCTCCTTCATTACATCAGACGTAGCAACCAAGCTTAATCTGAAACCAGAAACGCACGAGACAATATCTCTGTCAACTTTTGGTGGAAGCACATCATCTGTTAAACGCCTTGACACTGCTACCATTTATCTCAAAACTGCTCAAGAGGAGACCATTCCCATTCACGTGATCATTGTGCCAACAATTGCTGCGCCGCTCACTACTTACACTGGTGCCAACGTAAGGGACTTGCCACATCTAAAGGGACTGTCATTAGCACAAATTAACGTTGATGATTCACCTTTCACAGTTGATATTCTAATCGGTGCTGATCATTATTGGGACATCGTGGAAAACGAAGTTATCAAGGGTCCAGGTCCCACAGCAGCCAAATCAAAGATAGGGTACCTCCTCTCAGGCCCCCTCTCCAACAGTAACCATTCAGAGAGCCTCAACACTTCTATTTTAAATGTTGTGACCGAGCATCGTCAAGAACAGTTTGATTTGGAACGTTTCTGGCAGATTGAATCAGTTGGTGTTCAGCCGGACTCCTCAGAAGAAATGCCTGACTTTCTGAAGTATTATCAAGACTCGTCTATCACGTTGGAGGATGGCCGGTACAGTGCAAAGTTACCATGGCGACCAGAACATCCCCCTCTACCATCAAATGCAGAAGTCACTAAGCACAGAACCCGTTCCATGATCAGAAAACTGACTACAGATCCTGAGAAACTGCGCATGTACAATGACGTCATCCAAGAACAGCTGTCTCGAGGCTTTATTGAAAGGGTGAACAATCCAGATTTGACCAACGGAGAGTGTCATTACATACCTCATCATGCTGTCCTCAAGGACTCCAACACAACTCCCCTACGCATTGTGTACGACTGCAGCTTCAAACAAGGTGAACAACCCAGCTTGAATGATTGCTTACAGCCAGGCCCTCCGCTTCTCAATGACCTTACTGGCATACTTCTACGCTTCCGTCTTCACAAGTATGCCATAGCTACAGACATTGAAAAGGCATTTTTACATGTAAACCTGGACCAAGCCGATCGAGATGCCACGCGATTCTACCGGCTATCTAATACAGATGACCCAGAGAGTGAATTCATTGTGTACCGATTCAAGTCTGTTATGTTCGGTGCCACAAGTTCCCCCTTCATCTTAAACGCCACCCTCAACAAGCACCTCACGCAGTCTACAGACCAAATCAGCTTGGATATGCTAAGGAATCTGTACGTGGACGACCTCGCCTCGGGAACAAGCGATGATGGTTCAGCAGTCAACTATTACCAGGATGCCAGGAACAAGATGTCACCAGTGGGCTTCAACCTCAGGTCATGGAGTTCAAACAGTCCTGGTGTTCAACGCCTTGCAGCCAAGGATCAAGTCCTTGACACCAGCCCAACTAAGAAAGTACTTGGCATGCTTTGGAACATAACTTCAGACACCCTACGATTCTCATGCAAACAACCAACCTCTACCCTTCCATTGTCAACCAAGAGAGAGGTGTTACAAGAAACAGCAAAAGTCTTTGATCCACTCGGCTTACTTCAACCAGTCACCGTTGCTGCTAAGATTCTAATCCAAGAACTGTGGAAGGAAAATATTGATTGGGATGACCCCCTTCCACCTTCTCTTGATCAAAAATGGCGTACTGTAGCAAAGGAGATAGGGGATGCAACCAAACTTGAGTTTCCGCGTCGCTACTTTACTTCTGATGTCTCTGTCGATAACAGTGATACAGAACTACATGTTTTCGCTGATGCGAGCCAAAAGGCCTATGGAGCTGCCGCTTACTTGGTACGTGAAAACCAGTCGTCCCTAGCCCTGGCAAAGTCTCGTGTTGCTCCAACAAAGAAGAAACGCACCCTTCCAGAGCTAGAACTTATGGCAGCTTTAACAGGTGCACGTTTAGCTTCTTATCTTCAAGAACAACTGCAAGTTACGAGAGTCACGTTGTGGTCTGACAGCCAAATTGTACTTCATTGGCTCAAAAGCACCACGTCGCTGAAGCCATTCATCAACACTCGCATCCAAGAAGTAAAGAAGCTGACATCTATTCCCAACTGGAAGTACTGCCCTACAACTGAGAACCCCTCCGATCTTCTCACAAGAGGGATAACAGCACATCAACTGAAGACTTCTTCACTGTGGAAACATGGTCCCACATGGTTGCCAAATAGATCTCTATGGCCTACGTGGCCTACAACAGAGGTTCTCCACTTATCAGCCACTGAAACCTCAACTGATGGGTCCCCTGCAAACAGCACAGTCCCAGTTCAACAACAAGGCCTTCATCGCCTGATCAATCCATCGGATTTCAGCAGTTTGCCAAGGCTTCTACGCGTTACAGCCTATGTTTTCAGATTTGTACAGCTTCTCCAGAAGAAAGTCAGCCAACAAGGTCCAGTTACAGCTATGGAATATGATCATGCCATGACAGAATGGGTAAAGAATCGTCAATCTGTTGTCTTTCATGCTGAAGTTGGCAACCTTTCCTCAAAGCCAAGACACCGTACAACTTTGGTACGTCAACTTCGCCTTTTCCTTGATGACGGTGGTCTTCTACGCTGTGGCGGGAGGATACATAACGCACCCTTAAGTAGCAACACCAAATTTCCTCTGTTGCTACCAAGCAAAGACCGCTTCACAGATCTAGTAATTCACTCCACCCATGTCAAGCAACTTCATGCAGGTGTCAACTCAACGCTCGCCGCCCTGCGTCAAAGTTACTGGGTTCCTTCTGGCCGACAACGCGTCAAAACCTTAATTGACAAATGCGTAACCTGCAGAAAGGTTTCAGGAACAGCCTACAATGCACCAGACCCACCACCCCTTCCCAAGTCAAGAATGCAACAAACACAACCCTTTGAAGTCACAGGAGTGGACTACACTGGAGCTCTGTATGTTCGAAACGCTGGAATTGAAACAAAGGTCTACATATGTTTGTTTACTTGTGCAATAACCAGGGCTATTCATCTTGAAGTTGTTGAAGACTTGACTGTTGAAGCCTTCTTGCTCGCCTTTCGCAGATTTGCAAGTCGCAAATCTCTTCCAAGGAAACTAATATCTGACAATGCCTCAACATTTGTATCAGCGAACAATGAACTTAAGGAACTGTTCCAATCTCATGCGCTCAAGGAAACACTTGCTAGGGAAGGCATTGAATGGCTATTCATTCCAAAGAAGGCGCCTTGGTATGGCGGGTTTTGGGAACGCCTCATCGGTCTTACCAAGTCCACCATTAAGAAGGTACTCGGCAGAGCTGCAGTCAACCTGTGCATTCTTCAAACGATTGTTGTTGAAGTGGAGGCAATTCTTAATGATCGCCCCCTGACCTATGTTTCCTCGGACATTAGGGATGAAGAGGCATTAACCCCTGCGCATCTACTTTATGGCCGACGAATCACGTCACTACCACATCCACATGTAGAGAGTGACGAAGTGGATGATCCCACCTACCAAACAAACATAGATTTCCTGGGGAAGACAAAACACGTCACGTTACTGATTCAACACTTTTGGCAACGTTGGCGTCATGAGTACCTCACCTCCCTCCGAGAGTTCCACAAAGGTTCAGGAATCAACAAGGAATCCGTGAAGGTTGGCGACGTAGTTCTAATCCACGATGACAACCCGAGAGTAAACTGGAAACTAGCACTTGTCACCTCCATTAACAGAGGTCGCGATGGACTTGTACGTTCCGTCAATTTACGTACTGCTAATGGAAGAACAAACCGCCCCATAACAAGATTGCATCCTCTAGAAGTTCAAGCCAAGGAAGTACAGTGTCCCACAGAGGCCGAAACAACCACAGTAGAAACTCCAACTCCTGTGAGAAGACCACAAAGAGATGCAGCACGACGTGCTATGAGAAGAATTGCACACTGGACAAGGGACATTTGCGTGCCCCCGGAGGATGTAGAATAGTTTAAACAGTGACTTTGAACGTTCATTTTGAATCTATTAGTTTAATCTGATATTTATTAATTTTGAGTGATTTCCGGTCAGCGGTCGTTACTGTAGTTTAGTCTCGTCATTGCTTACGTCACTATTCGGGAAAGGTACAAAACACGTTTTTCGTTCCCGCTCAAAAGCTCGCTCAATATGACCGCCATGTTTGTAACGCTGTCGAACCAAAGTGAAATATAGTTGAGTTCCTATCACTGTGGTATTTCCTGCTTCCCCACAAAAGCTTAAACAACCAAATGGTAACATAAAAACAACTTTGGTTAATGTGTTTAATAACATAGTCATTGCAACAGCACTTTTGGCATCTCTGACAGCGTTCCTCTGGTTCAGCTAAAATACAGTCTAAATAGCTTTTCCTCACAACTAAAAACTAATCACATGTTGAATAGGCTTACCACTTTCATTTCATAACATAAAATGTAGGTGTACCCACACATTTTGAAAGTTACCTGATCATTTTTGAAAACGTTTACGGTGCTCACTACAATATTTCCTGTCACTTCCCCAGTAAGTAAAACATTTGCATCTCTCACACTTGTTTTGCGCGCACACTACGCCATCTGCAGGTATATGTTTACAGTTGGATTTCAGTATACTTTTCAACAAATAACATCTCGTTTTTTAGCTAGAGGCCATTAACAGTTAGTGTTTAGCGATACGCTGTTATTCCGGTATTCCTGGTTTTAGTACAGGTTCACTAAACTTTGGTCACAGTAGGAAAATTTTGCTTTCATTTTAGTTGTGTACTTGGTAGGGCAGTTGATTACTGTGATCAATGCAAACACTAGTGCACAAGTGATGTGCAGAACATGTGCTCACTAACAAAAGTATGCACTGTCCTTAACTGCTTTTAAGAAGTTAGAGTGACTGTAGTGAGATGCCTATTGACCTTATGGTTGGTATATTGGGATCCGGATCAAGAGGTCTGGTCTCAGCTTTGGCCTTGGTAACTGAGCTTATACCTGGCAAAAATACCTATTGTAACTGTAACCTGCAATGGATTGTCATTCTATACTTTCCTACTTGACTGTGCTACAGAAACCATACTAGAATTCAAGCCTCATAAGCCCCCTGATCACTTCCAATTGATTTTTACTCCTTTTGCTGATATTTTTTATTCAAGATGGCGTTGACCTAAAGGGCATGAAAGTGATGATAAAAGACCTTGATGATGTCTTGTTTAGAGATGTTGGTGGCACAATTGCTGCAGATGGAAGGTGTGACTGTTATGGACTGGTTACTGATATATAGCAATCTTAACCATTCCCTGGCTTGGCAACAAAACACTTTCATACCAAACATTTTCTTACTTGTCTTTACAGATGGCCCCTCCTGATTGATTCCACTCCTCAGAGTTCCACCTTCTTGAGGTACCGTGACACCAACTTCATGAATGCACTCAATCCTAAGCACATGGAGCCTGATGTGATTCGTTTGGCAATTCTAGGAGGTTTAAGGTTTGTAAAAGAAGTGATGCACAGAAATCACATGTAGGACGCATTGTGGCCATTAGTACCATAGTGTGTCATTTTTTTTACTCAAGAGGGAAATCTGCAATGGACCAGATTCCTAACAAGGGTACTGACACAACAGATGAAAATACAATTCAGTTGTTTGCTTGAACATTGTTTATTTTTATAGGTATGGTAAGCCAGTAGTCTTGGATATGATGGATGTAGACATGTTTGACACTGCCACCATGAAATTTGATGAAGTCAAAAAAGGCCTCATGGCATCACTGATGTCTAAAGATCTTTTGAAAAATAACAAGTGAGTAGTGCTCAAGGATGAATCAAATGCAGTCATGATCTTTACAAATTTGAGGAAAACCAATTTCACTCAAGGTATTTACAGAAGGACCCTCCAAAAGACTTAGGAACTATACCTGCAGCTTTTATTTTTTTATGTAGTAATGTAAGCGCATTGAGTTTTTTTAAATGTGTTCAAAAACCTTTATTTATTATTATTATTATTATTATTATTATTATTATTAGCATTTGACTGTCAGTCTCACATTGTCAGTGAAATGGTTAATAAAATCAAACAATACACACTGACCTCCTATAAACTGTTCAAGAACACATCTTCCAAAGAAACATCTCTTATTCACTGACCATGATCTTAAATTTTTGAAATCTTGTCCTTTAGATCCTATGCCAACCCAACTACTTAAAGATCATCTAGACCTCATTGTGCCTGTCGTTACGGATATCGTCAACGAATCATTGTCGACGGGTGTGTTTCCAACTTGTCTCAAACACTCCCTTATACGTCCACTTTTGAAAAAACAAGATCTTGATCGGGAGAACCTGAAGAACTACAGACCTATAGCGAACATTCCTTTCTTATCTAAAGTCATCGAAAAAGCTGTAGTGTTCCAGATAAATCTTTATTTGGAAACTAACAAGCTTATTCCATCCTTGCAGTCTGCGTATCGTAAGCATCACTCCACAGAAACTGCATTATTGCGTGTTCTGGATGGCATTTTGACGTCTCTAGATCATCGAGAAGATGTTGTCCTGGTTATGTTGGATTTGTCGGCTGCCTTCGACACCTTAGATCACGAAATTCTCATATCCAGGCTTAGATCCTATTTTGGTGTCTCTGATACTGTACTACACTGGTTTTCATCCTACTTAAGTGGGCGCACGCAATCTGTTATCATAGGGAAAACTACATCTAATCCTCGCCCTGTAGATTTTGGTGTTCCCCAAGGGTCAATCCTTGGACCTCTTCTTTTCAATTTATATGTTGCACCCCTCCAAGATATAGTTGCTGCGCATAACCTCGACTCCATGTTCTATGCTGACGACTCGCAAGTTTATATTGCCATAAAACCCAATGATCAATCCCCGGCATTGGCTACTCTGCGAAATTGTGTTAATGCCGTTATAAATTGGAACACGCAAAACATGTTGCTTTGTAACCCGGGAAAAACCGAAGTTATCCAATTTACCTCTCGCTTTGTTCGAAACCCTGTTCTTTCTCAATTTTCATTTGGGAACACGATAATTGAACTGTCTGATAAAGTAAGGGACTTAGGTGTGGTACTTGACAAGGAACTTAATTTAAGAAAACATGTTAACGATACTTGCAAAAAAGCTATTTCTACAATAAGGTCAATAAGTCGAATCAGGAAGTACATGTCCCAAAGTAATCTTAGACGTATTGTAAATGCTTTTGTGATTTCCCGGATCGATTATTGCAATAGTATTCTCTATGGACTTCCTACAGCTGAACACGAAAAATTACAACGGGTTCAGAACATCGCAGCTCGTTTAATCACAGGAAGCAGTCGGAGAGACCATATTACTCCAGTGCTTAAGAACCTGCATTGACTTCCTATTAAGTCACGCATTACGTTTAAGATTTTACTTTTAACCTACAAAATTTTGAATGGACAATCGCCTAGCTATCTTACTTCGCTTATCAGTTCCTATAAACCAGTTCGTTCTTTACGTTCATCTGATCATTTACTTTTACGAGTCCCGAATGTCATGACAGCCACTTATGGTCAAAGAACCTTCTCTTATTGTGCCCCGAAACTGTGGAATAGTCTGCCTAAATCTTTAAAAGAGTCTGAGACTGTAACGAGTTTTAAGAAGAAACTTAAAACATTTCTTTTTGGTATGTTACGATGAAACAACAACAACAACAACGATATTAAATATTAGGAGAAATGTAGACTCGGAAAAAATCCGAGTCCCAGATGGGATTTGAACCCACGACCCTCCGTGATCTAGTCGGATGCTCTAACCACTGAGCTACTGGAGACTCTATGGTGAGCAAGGGTCAATTTGTGGGTCTTGACTGGAACCGCATCGCGCGGCTACACAGCCAAGTTTTGACTAGCACATGTGAAACTCACTAACAGCATCACGCTGTGACATTAAAGCATATCAAGATGCAGCCAACCAACCTCCAAAGTGAGTATGCTTTAATGTGACAGCGTGATGCTGTTAGTGAGTTTCACATGTGCTAGTCAAAACTTGGCTGTGTAGCCGCGCGATGCGGTTCCAGTCAAGACCCACAAATGACCCTTGCTCACCATAGAGTCTCCAGTAGCTCAGTGGTTAGAGCATCCGACTAGATCACGGAGGGTCGTGGGTTCAAATCCCATCTGGGACTCGGATTTTTTCCGAGTCTACATTTCTCCTAATATTTAATATCATTTCTTTTTGGCGATTATTTTAACCTTTAGATATTTTAGTTTTTAGCTTCATGCTGTAAGCGCATTGAGAATTTTAAATGCGCTGACAAATGCCTTGCTATTATTATATATAAGTATGTAGCACTTCATGCTTTGACAATTTTTTTTGCAGATTTTTGGAACTTGTGCAACCACCAGATGGGGAGGAGTATAGCAAGACAAGTTTCCTTGGAGCAAGAATAGAGAGATTTTCATTTATCATAATTACGCAACAGTGGCATCCTCCAGAACACTTAATGGAACAGACATACCCTATAAGAGTGATCATTCCTTCCAGAACAGATGTATAATAATTGATTAAATCTACTGATGGAAGCCTCTTCTAATGAGTACATGTGTGGGCTCTTTGCTATTTTTTGCAGCATTTTATACTTTCACTCTTACATCAAGTTGCCTGAAAGCTAACTCTGGTACTATCAAAATTGATGATGTCTTTTGTAGTGACACAATTTGAACAGCACTTTTGCTTCATGTGCAAAATCTTTAGTTGTAACATAATGATATTATCAACTCTAACTAAATTGTTCATAAAATGTTTAAGTGGGTGTAATCAACCTTGATGGCAAGAGCTATGCTGTAACGGAATAAACCACCATAAATTATTCCATTCTGGTTGGCAAAATTGGGCCGCACAATCCCAAATTTCAAACAAAACTGGCTGGCACAGGTGCTGTACATTTTACGGTAAAATGTCTTTTTCCTCCACTTAAGGAAGTAAAAGAGGAAGAACAGTTTTATACTAGTCTCATGTCTGAAAAGAAAACTTATAACTACACTAAAAGTGCATTAACCTTTTATTGAATGTATCACTTTACTCTGAAGGTTTTCTCCATCTGGATGTTTGTTAATCCCACCTAAAACTAGAAATGGTTGCTTTCATGTAAAAAAAATACTGCACAAATGTTGGATATCTATGCATGTATAATTGAATACCCTAACCCTGCATAATTTCATTATATACCATCCAATAACCTAATGCCTATTTTGTACTAAATGTGAGAGATACATGTAAGTATTTAACCTGACACAAGTACATCTTGAAAACGCGAACGACGTCGACTAATTTTTCGTACTTCCACTTGGAATTGAACTCTGTCATTTGCCTATTTACCCTGAGTACGTTTTTAGAGCCGTTGAAACAGATCTTGATAATTGCGAATTTCGCTGGTATAGTATAAATTCATTTTTAACTAGACGTCACATGTCACTGTCATTCTATTAGCTAGAGTATGGCCGAGTATCATGGCTAGCAATATAACCATGAGAAAATCAATTCATTGGGCTACTTTTCTTTCCTATATGGGATTATGGGTATCACTGTTGAATCTATTTAGCAGGAAAAAACGTGAAGTCTTTTTCTCACATACCACCCGCGTTCTGCACTAAAATTCAGGTACACAGTAAAAAGACAGCTACAGCAGGACAAAAGAGAAAACTAATGCAAATAGAATTACAGAAACAATAATCTTGCTCATTTTTATAGATCAGACGACGATATAATTGATATAATGGCCACCACTTCTCTGGTATCATATAATTAACAATTATTCCATGGGCATGCGTTGAGATGGTAAATAGCGTGTTTTAGTGAGCCAATCAGGACACTAGAACCGCATTATCCAAGGCTGAAAATAGGTACTGCACTTGCTTCCATTTAAAAGCAACGCCAAGTTTTCTTTGACAAAGCAAATGGAAAACGCTCTCAGCTCTTTCTCACTCCTTCGCTCCTTGGACCAGTATACGGCCAACCAACTGAAGATGAAAACGGCCAAATATCAAAGCAGAAATTTACTACAGAAGATGAGAAACTTGCTTTTGATCGGAAGTTTGTGTGGGACAAACGCAACGGTCAGCATAGGACTGTGGCTACCAAAGTTTTTCTTCGCGCGCTTGTGGTACTCGAGCCACAGGACAGGTGAAACGCGAGGCTTTTCGCGAGGGACAACAGTAACACAGGTGGACCAGGTAACCGTGTACGCAAGAAAAGCCTCTGGTACCTTGGGTGAAAAGGGACCTATTCATTTTCCGAGTTCAGTGGCTCATATATAGCCACTTGATTTTTTGGTAGCGTTTTTGCACCGCTGTTTCAAGTACCGTTGGTTTCGTTACGTTCTTTAAGAAAATATACCGGGAGAATGCGCTCACATGAAAGAATGATTCTCCAAATCGTCATGCACTAAAACCAAAACGGAAAAAGATCGCTCTGAAATGCGCAGTCATGTTCAGACTTCTGTAGTGACCACTGAATACAACGCCAATGTTGCATAATAGGAGATGCAAGAGTTTTACAGATAGCCGGACTCGCTTGCGAGTAACCTCTCTCATAGTACTGGGGTCTCGAACGAGCAGTGCGAGTCGCAAGAGTCCCAACCCTCTCTGGGCTCGCTCGCATCCGCCAGCTCGCGCCTGAAATATATCTGGCGGGAGACCTCAATGAAGAGTTTGCTCGCAGGTATAGCCGGACTATTCTGGTGTATTCCCTATTGCATCGTGACTCCGCCGGCTGAGCCAGGAGAGGCATCCCAGCTCCATCAGCACATAACCATTGTTACTGTTGTTACGTTTAAAGACTCCTATGATTCGTTTAAACTTTAACTGATCATTTATATTTTTGATCATGTAGCTATTACATATTAGTAAATTCTCAGCTCCGACTATTGCATTTCTAGCTTTTTGATTGGCTAAAACTCTCCGACTATGAGCCAATAGTCGGAGTTTTACGTCATATGGAAAATAGTGCGCCAAGTTTAAAAATTTTCCGCAAGAAGTTTTCAACTTCAGCCCTCTATAATGGCCGAAATAAAAATCGGCGGCAAAACCCGGTTTGAGAATGTACTAAAACAATTATTCCATTCGCCCTTATTGGATATGAAGTGATTATAATCAACTCGCGCTACGCGCTCGTTGGTTATTTTATCACTTCACATCCAACTCGGGCTCATGGAATAATTGTTTGTTTGTAAATGACATATGCTATCGTGGTAAGCTACATGTACGTTTGTTACCAATAGCATCGCTAACCTTCTTGCTACTGAGAACAATACTAATACTACGATACAATACACTTACTTACAAATTGATCAATAAATAGATGGTAACAATATTTGTATTTGCACAGCTAGCCTCCAATTTTAATTGTTCAAAGAATTGGACCATTTTTATCAAAAGAAAGTAGTTTATTTGTCGTAATCTGAATGTATTTTTCTAATTCAAGTTTTTCGTTAACGAGGGTTACGACATCTGTAAACTGGGGTGTTTTTTCGTGCACTGCGTTAATATGAAGAGAATATTTTCCAGTTATGATCAGGTGATTTAGGATTAAACCGGACGACGTGTGTTTTAAAACACCATAGATCTTTTCGTTTTGCTCCAACCGAGCAATGCTTCCTTTACATGTAGCGTTGCACCACTTTGTAACTTTATTCCACAAGGATTTAACAATTGGACATTCTACGAATAGATGGAGTGGTGTCTCAGGATCAATGTCATGGCAATAAGGACAATCGGCTTGCTGCTTCTTTTTCATCTTGTACAGAATTTTATTTGTATACAGGATATTATGAACTATTTTATATTGAAACACGGATAATTTTACCTCGGAGTTTGTGACACGAATAGGAAGTGAATATATTTTTTGTCTTTCTCGAAAGATAAAGCCGCATTCAATGAGTCTTTAATCTGCAGTTGGAGGAGAGAAGTGCTGGTGATTGAGTTAAGTATTAAAAATTGAGGGTTTTTTAAATACCTCGTAGTCGGCGTGTTGGACTATACATTCCATGGATGGATGGGTGGACGGGCGATGTATGTATTTCAGGCCAATCAGATTGAAGCATAGTTAGTAGAGACTAACTATGATTGAAGCTACTATCAACAACCAATCTGGTTGCAGCTTACAGCGATGCTTGTTCAGTGACATCAACTAAAACACGCCTCGGCAAGATGGCGGTTAAGCCAGTGTATTTCGCGTTGCACTTTTATATATCAGACGACGATATAACTGATAGAGCGCGCGAACTGATGGCGGTTAAGCCAGTGTCCTTTCGCGTTGTTTCACCCAGGATTATGAAACTATGTTTCGACAAAGGTTGTCCAAAGAAAGCGTAAAAGCGTACGCGACAATGCCGAAAGGTAATCTGGGAAACATCCAATAAATTTCAATAAAAGCTCAGAACAATGCCTCGACCATACAGCGAAGATTTGAGATGGCGGGCAATATGGATGAAAGAGTTTTTAAGATACAGCGTTGACGAGGTAGCAGCTGCTTTGTACATGTCGCCAAAAACCATTCGTCGCTACGTATCAAAATGCCTGAATTCTGGTGAAGTGAAAGCACAGACTTTCGGCCGACCGTTAAATAGTTTTCAAATGCATCTGCACGTGGAGTTTGTAATAATGGAAGCGGTACTTGACCACCCCGAAAAAACCCTCTCAGAAATTGCACAGAGTATCTACGAACAGACAGGGTCAGAACATGCTCTTTCGAGCATATTGCTGTATTTGAAACGGAACCGATTTAGCCGAAAAAAGGTTTGACAAATATTTCTTGTCAGTGCTACCTTTTGATTTTTCCCTGCTTATGAAAATTTGAGAAAAGTAAATGTTTGTTAATTATTATTTTTATAATCACTCATTTTAAAGCTGACAACAATTGCCCTTCAAAGATCTGAAGCAAGCAGAGTACTTTTTAGGTCTGATGTTTGTCTCCTGGATCCCGAGATGTTGGTGTTCTTGGATGAAAGCGGATTTGTATGTGTTTGTTTGTTGCCGTCTAACACAACATTTCGTTCTCTGTTTTATTTTTATTTAGTCCTGATCGTTAAGTGGTCTCATTTATTGTTTTGTTATCAGGACAAAAGACTTAAACGTACATATGGGTATAGCCCGATCGGTAAAAGAGCTCAGGTGAAACATATGGCGCAGAACTGGGGACCGCGTATAACCGCCATTCCTGTTATTTGTACAGAAGGAATGATTGATCTTGGTCTTTATCAGGGGAACGTCAATGGAGCAACATTTGAAGACTTTGTGGATGAAAAACTGTGCCCCAACTTGCTTCCATTTAATGGAATCAACCCGCGATCAGTGGTCATAATGGGTACAAGAGAATCTTTAGCACCATTTAGGATTTTGATCTAATTGTCAAATAATTGTTTTCGCTCTTGTCCAAATCAGTTCTCTGTTAAAAACCACTGTAAATAGCTCGCCTCCGTAATGTCGTTCCTTTCCTTCTTGTTTGTCTTTTAGATAATGCAGCTATCCATCACACGCAAGCAGTGATTGACGCAATTAATGCAACGGGAGCGATTGTTCTTTTTCTTCCGCCCTACAGTCCTGATTTTATGCCGTGTGAGGAACGTTTTGCACAAGTGAAGAGCTGGATCAGGGAAAACGATGTAGCCTGGCAATTTTGCATGGATCCAAAACTTATGGTTGAAGAAGCGTTTCTTCAAGTCACGGATGAAGAAGTCAAAAAATACATTCGTCATGCTGAGTATTTTTAATGACCTTTATTTTACAACAGCTACCGTGGTTTATGCAAATTATGAATTTTGTTTAAATTATAAAGAGCTCAGCTCTGTAGCTTGTCCTTCTGTGAGGAGAACTCGTTTTCGTCAAGAACACCATCGTCGCTCAAACTCTTGAAGTCCTTCAGCTGCTGAAGGATGGCGCTACGGATACGTGTCTAAACCAAATATAAATCAGCTGATTAATTAAAACTGAATACATGCAGACATAAAAAAACCCATCTGTAGGATATATATTAAGATGCCTACCTTTTTTTCAACGTCCGTAGAGTTCCCGGTGAATTCATTGATTGATGGTTGGGTGGGTTTGACGGTATCTCTCGCCTTCCCAGTAAAAAATGGGACGTCCGGAGGGTTGTCGTCGTTGTCGTGGGTTCCGTTTACCTGGACAAAAAAAAACAACCCCAAACACCTGCATTTTAATTGCCACACTGAGTGATGAACTCCAAAGTATTATGGGCAACAATATGCTTCAAAAGTCGTAAAATAGTAAGTACAATATAGGTATCAAGCAATGTTTTCAGGAAAATCAGAGATAAGTGACACGGAAGGAAAGAAATATATTTTCTTCCCGATCGTCAAACGCTTTAATTCAGTGCACGATAAAAGGGAGTTTAAGAGACCCACGACAGCAACGGCAACGGGAACGTCGCTAAACAAAAGGTTTAACTGATGAGCAGAATAATTGCTCTGCACGTGCGTTATAATTCTTTGTACATTTCTTTGCCGTGCTCTGCAAAACAACAACGTGAACCACAACGGCTAAATATTTTATTTTTATTTCAAATATTTCGCCCTGTCCGAGGTTCAATTTCGTGATGGTTTTGACGCTAAGAAACAAAGGAAAATGACTTTAGAGTATAACAAAATTCGTGGTAAAATATAAATCATTTTTTAAATTAAAGTTGTCCTCGGCGTCGCCTTCTAGTTTTTAAACTCCCAATGCGTGCGTGACTCAACGTGCAGTTCATGCTAGTTTTGTGCGCACATGGTTTGTCCAAAATTTATATGAGTAACTGTGATATTTCTTCAACTCCTACTTTGAAAGTTAATCTTTCAACAACGTTACAAATTAAAATGGTGTATTCTAATAATGAGGATTAAATTTGCCTCAGCTGACTAGAAGTGATCAGCGGGAAATTTAAATTTTCCTCACCATCATTCGTGCCCAGCATCGTAACTTGAATTCTGGAAGCTTGTGTTTTTTTCGCAGTCTTGACAAGCAAGCGTCGTAGCTACTCTCACTTCTTTCCTCACCATCTTCTTCACTTTCACTCAGTGCAGTTGCTAATTTTAGAAAAATGATTATGGCAATGAAAAAAAAAATACAAATGTAAGAGCGTTTGCAAACAATACCTTTCCTCTTTTTTCCCGGAGGAACGCTTGAAGGGTCTTTATGTGGGTCCACCCACAAGGTTATGATGCCGTTTTTTGCCAAGGATAACGCCTCAGCAAGCTGGATCTCTGATGATATTGAGTACTTTTTCTTTCCGTCTGCGTAGTACCCAATTTGGAATGTTGTGCCTGACGCGGGAGTGATTTCCCCTCTGCAGTTCTCGAGGAGGTATTGCTTTAACGTGAACACATTTTCGCATAAGGGCACGCCCTTTACTGAATAGGTGTCGTACCTACTCTTGTTTGTTTCTTTTAAGACACGCAGACAGATATTCATAGTTCTGCTTTCCATTGCGCTGAAATCTCGTGAACTTGACGATGACACAGTGATCTAACACAACCCATAATGCCTTTCGGTATTGTCGCGTACGCTTTAATGCTTTTATTGGACAACCTTACTCGAAACAGCTGTATGGATTTCTGCTGGAGAAATACGAACAGAATCACTCAAAGATGCCTTTTAGAATCCATATTTCTTGAACTGATGTCAAAACTGAAGGAACTATAATCAATCTGATCAATGCTGGCAACAGAATAAGACCATGCTTTTGAATTAAATTATAAAACGAGTCCATAAAAATTACCCACTAATCTGCTTTTACCATTAGCTAATATTTCGAACTGCATAACGTTTAGCTGTCTTGCTGAGAACAGCTCTATTGAAGTTCTTATCATGTCTTATAAACAAATCTAGTGATCAAATTGTCAGATTCAAACCTTGACATAACTAGTCTTCATATTATATTTCTTACGGTGAAACGAATTCCTTTATTTCTGTATATCGTGACCAAACTTGCTGGATTAACCTAATCACAGTGCTTTTAATTCACAAAAAATGTTTTTGCTCGTGAACTTTTCGATTGCAAGTGTCACATATTGATTTGACGGTAGAAGACAATCCTGTTTTAGCGTAGTTTTACATTTCTGTGGTAGTGCAGATAGGCTTTAATACTGTAGAAAATTACTCTTGACATTGTATTTTTGCATGAAAGTTTTAAAAGATATCAAGGTGTTACTTTCATTGTCAAAAAGGCACGAGAGATTTTCAATGTCGACTTTTTTTCCAACCAGGAAAAAACAGATGACTTGTTTACTCGAATAAACTGATTATTCCATATTATTTGATTCAGCAGAAAAAAACTTGTGTATATAGTATAGGGAATATGGTAATCCTGGTGATGATGGTCACCTGTGAGTAACATTAAAAAAAAAACTGATTAGGTTACATTTCTTTAATAGGCCATTTTACAGTTGTGTGCTTAGTTACCTGGCCATGAATGCAAGCGAGGCTGGAGGTGACCTTGCTTTGATACAGACCTTCAAGCTTTTCTCATGTAAATGTAAACTAGTTAGCATGAGAACAACTTGATTTGCACAATAAAAGCAGAGAGGTCTGTATCAAAACAAGGTCAACTCCAACCTCGCTGCCAGTCAGAGGCCAGGTCACTTTGCCAACAACTGTAAAATGGTCTATTAGCCGTCCGGACTTGTTTTGTCTACAGGGATTGTTCTTTCTTTCAAATAAAACAGCAGAACAAACTTGGTGACGTTGGCGTAGATCCATGGAATCACGGCTGTTGACACAGTAGGTTCACGTGCGCACTGATTGACTGGTAAGGGGATTTCGTCCAAAGGTTGAATGTGAATTCGATCTATCAGTGTAGCTGTTTGCGGTGGATGCAACCTTTGAACATGCGAATGTTCTGTAACTCACATGTTAGTTTATACCACTTTAGAGTTGCACTTTCGCATGTTGGCTTTTTCTGAGAGTGAGCCTTCTACATGCACTTGTATAATTGTTTTTTTTATGACATGCATTGCTGTTCTTGTTTTTGTCGTTATGAAACCTCTCGAGCTCTTAAACAGAGCATTTTCACGTTACGTCATCGCTGCCATGCCGGTGGACATGGACGGTAAATAATAGGTCTCTTTTCACCATTGGTAAATGTGTCTCCAGCCAGAAAACCACCTATTACTACCCTTCTTATTTTGCAAGAGCGTGAATTAGTACAGCAACAGAAGGTTTACATTAGAAAAATATATCATTGTATCATAAATCTGATAAATCAGTGCAATTTGAAATAGTTAAATTCTTTGAATGATAGGGCCGCTAGAACAACAGGAGAACTGTGGGTGGCCTTTAGTTCAAAATTTGTTTTGTTTTCGAAGAAGCTACAGTGTTGCTTTACTACAATTAATTTTCCAGAAAGAAGAATTATCTAGGTTGTTCGTTTTTAGAAGGGAGTTACACTACTTCTCTGCCTTCAGACAAAATGTAAGTCAAACGATTCTCTCCAAAGCTATTATTACAGAAAATAAAGGCAGGCTGGCTTTGCTCTCTAACACCGAAACGGCCGTCTATTTGTATTATGGTCCAAAACAAGAAAAGCCTAATTGTTTGAAGCTCAGAAAGCTGAAACCCGACTAAAACAAGCCTGTATGCTCGACTTCCCCGCTACTCACTCGGGTACCCCCTCCCTCGCGATTTCCCTAAACAACGAGTTGGGAAAAGACCACTTGACAAAGCATGTTTCAAGACCTTGACCTTCTGCAAAATCCGGCAGAAATTTGCCAGTGTCCGTAGCATTAGAGGGTTTTTTTTCTTCGCCAGTCACGAGAAAACAAGAAGACCAAGGCACTTGCGCCGGGCACTGACAATTGTGTTCCGCCAACGTGATTTTGTGTTTACGCCGGTAAACAACGTGAATTTGATTAATACGCCGGTAAAACGGAAGTGGCCACAAACCAAACGGCTAACGTGAAATGGTATTCTTTCTTGAGAAATCCTGGCAATGCTGGATGATATTTATTTTTTTACATTATTCGAAAACATACATTCTAAGTTATTTTATACACTGAGGTACCATGAATTAAAATTACGTAAGTACTAAGCCCCGGCTAAACGTTTAACATTGTTAAAAATCGGTGTTTGATCGATCGCAAAACATTCATCCAACAGAAAATGCCTGAAAAACACGAGGTGCTAAACGTTCTAGCTTTTTTGAAGCAACAATCCTCAGGCACAATCTGAGCAGATCTGAATTCTCCTGGGTTTTTTTCCATTCATAATCATTATCACTCAGAGGTCAGTTGAAAGGAGTGTGTATTGGGTGGAACTTTAAAAATGATTGACTCCTCTCTGGGGTAGAATTCTAACTGTTTACACACCACTAGTAAAGGCTGGGAATTTTTATCTTTGTTACCAGAAGGCTTTTGTTTTGTTTTCGCTTGTTTGACTGGGGGGCTTATATTTAACAATTATCCTGCGAAATCGCGCGGAATATTTAACAATTATCCTGCGAAATCGCGCGGAATATCGTCTGATACTTAGCCAACGAGGCCGTAGGCCGAGTCGGCTAAAATCAGACGATATTCCGCGAGATTGAGCAGGATAATTGTTTTATTATTCAACAAATTGATAACAAAACAGCCTAAATCCTTGTAAACCTCTCTGTCAACATTTTCTCACTTCCCTTTTTCTTCCCACGTACGAAGCTACGTATACCGCCGGATATCTGTTACCTACGGATGACAGATATCGAGAGCATCATGACCATATTGTAGTGTTACAATTTGTTGAATAATAAGAACTGTTATCTTTTGTATCGTGTCTTTTTGGGAATGTAACGAAAGGCTCTGACCAAGAGGTGAGCATATAACCATTCCATGATAGCGATAATCATATAAGGATTGAAGAGGGAAAACTATGTTATTAATATATGTTTCCAAATAATGCAAAAACAATTAAATAGCATCCAGTTATTGCCAGTTTTTTTTCAAGAAAGAATAAAATTTCACGTAAGGTTTTTGTTTGTGGCCACTTCTGTTTTACCGGCGTAATCATCAAAATCACGTTGTTTACCGGCGAAAACCAAACTCACGTTGTTTACCGGCGTAAACATCAAAAATCACGTTGTTTGGCGGAACGCATTTGTCAGTGCCCGGCGCACAAGTCGCACGTGTCTTGGTTTTCTTGTTTCTCGTGACTGGCGAAGAAAAAAAAAACACTGTGATGCAACGGCCACTATCAAATTTCTGCCGGATTTTGCGCCATGTTCAAGGGTTGCATGAATCGTTTGCCTTGCTTTGGTTTGAAGGCAGATAATTAGTGTAACTCCCTTCTAAAAACAAACAACCTAGATAATTCTTCTTTCTGGAAAATTAATTGTAGTAAAGCAACACTGTAGCTTTTTCGAAAACAAAATAAATTTTGAACAAAAGGCCACCCACAGTTCATGACAGTTCTCCTGTTGTTCTAGCGGCCCTATCGTGATTTAAAGCAGACAAGATAGTTTGTATCAGCTCTTAACACAAGAATATGTTTACATTTGTGGTTGAATTGCTTCTTATCCAGAAGGCTAAAAATTGACTTGAATTTAACTATCTCAAATTCCACGCATTTATGATACAATAATATATTTCTGGATTGTAAACCTTCTGTTGCTGGATTGATTACTGATTCCTGCTCTTACAAACACCATCCTGCAGAAAAGGTAGTAATAGGTGGTTTTCTGACTGGAAACGCATGTAACAATGGTGAAAAGAGCAAATGCTGGTTGACAAAAAAGGAAACAAGCTCATGAGAGATCTGCAGGGGCCCGTTTCTCGAAGGTCCCGAAAAGCTTTCGTACCCGGAAAGCCATAGCAAAATCTCACACCTTATGTTTACAGAGCTGTTTTATTCACGTATTATTAATATAAACAGAGGTTCTCTTCACAAAAGAAGTTTCAGGCGTATACACTTCTCCGTTTTCAGCTACAGATCAACTAACAATGGCTTTACGAACCCGAAAAGTTTCCGGGGCTTTCGAGAAACGGACCCCTGTTGTTTACCGTACACCGGCATGGCTGCGATGACGTAACGTGAAAACAACCGGCATGTATAGAAAAGAACTGAGAGAAAATGCTCTGTTTAAGAACTCGAGCGGTTTCATAACGACAAAACAAGAACAGCAATGCATGTCATAAGAAAAAAATTATATAAGTGCGTGAAGAAGGCCCACTCTGGGAAAAGACCAACACGCGAAAATGCAACTGTGAAGTGGTATAGGCTCATGTGAATTACGCAACATTCGCATGTTCAAAGGTTGCATCCACCGTAAACAGCTACAATAGATCGAATTCTCATTCAACCTTTGGACGAAATGCCCTTACCAGTCAATCAGTGCGCACGTGAACCTACTGTGTCAACAGCCGTGATCATCATTCCACGCCAAGGTCACCAAGTTTTTCTGTTGTTTTATTTGATCAAAAGAAAGAGTAAGTGAGTCTTGCAAAGCAAGTCCGGAGGGCTAATTGAAGAAATGTGACCTAACCGTTTATAAGATTTTAATTTTTGTCACAGGTGACTATCATCACCAGGATTACCATATTTCCCATTGGCGATCCATATACAATTTCAACGGAGATGCAGCTATTACACAAGGCCCATTTGTTTTGTCGTTAAACTACGCCATGATCGGAACATCTCTACAGTGACTATTAGTGTGAATTTTCCTTACAAGCGTAGTTTATCTTAAAAAGTAAGTCAAAATGATTATTTACCACAGGCTCAGTAACATCGCGAGCATCGTAAACCTGTGGAGCCTGATATGTCGATATCGACGCGACGAAATGACCGAAGTGACATGCTATAACAAGATCTCACGTCCTCGAGCTGATCACCTGAGTGCCGCCACATCGTATAAAAACTGTTCTAAACAAGTCTTTCATATTCCCATTTTGCCTCGTTCCCGCCTGAGGGAATTTGTGAAGCGAGATGGAAGGAGCCTCAACTCAGCGCGGCGAACCCGACATACGAATTGAACGGAGGGTGTATGACGAATCTGTTCCTCTCCTGGCCACACGCCGCATCACAGACTCAGGAAACAAGGGCTATTTACAAGCTGTTAAGACAAAAGTGTCCTCAGTCTCCTGTTCTAAGGATTCTTTTTGCCAATGGCTGGTAAATCTCTTTCCGATCATTCGCTGGCTGCCAAAATACAACATCAAGAGAGATTTAGTGGCTGATATAAGTGGAGGCTTGACAGTAGGAATTATGCACATTCCTCAAGGTAACAATTAAGGTTAAACTATGAGAAATGTTGCAACAACTTTAACAATTTATTAATGATCAAGTTGACATATCCCAAAAGGGACGAAAAATATCACCGATGACAAATTAAAAGAAATCAATGTCAGTTAAGGACTTTTCAAGCGTTTCAATTCCTTTTGTGGTCGAAATACTCACAATATTTTAAGCTGATTCTTTTAAAATCTTTGCGCTTATACTTGCGCGGGCATAGTCCATGGCATTCTATCAGGGGCGCTTTGCATTAACTGTAAAAATATAGTCCATGTAACACTGAAATATGTCTCTGAAAAAGGCAAACAAATTCCGCGGAATAGTTTCATGCACTTGAAAATTTTGATCACTGAAAACTTTAGTGTGTTGGAATGTTGCATGTCACATGACAAAATTTCAATTTTACTTTTAAAGTTATTGTCATCATTCTTCTTTAAATTAATTTTAATTTGTGATTATCCAGGGTGCAGTGAAAAAGTTAGCTAGAATTTCTTGAATAAGAAATTGTGCGCCATTACACTTCGTTAAATAAACCCTTCTCAGAAAAGTAAACAAAAAATAAACAAACACAAAAGAAAACACGCGTAAAACGAGGACTATGGACTTCAGACAGTGGCCTCGTGATAAAATAGGGTCGGGTAGCTATTCTGCGGATTAGTTAAAGGTTTTGTCTTCATAACGTGGTCATATGAATAAGAACAAATCTTCGCTGAACATTTAAGTCGTAAAGTTTCCTAGAGAAAAAGGGGTAGAGGACATATGCCAAATCAATCGATTTGCTGTTTACATTGAACCTTAAAATTAGGAAAAAGAAAAGAAACAAAATCAACTCTCTCCAATAAAAAAAAAGGAAAAAAGAAAACATATAGAACTAAGGCATGACCAAATAACAAAACAAAAGGGGATAACAAAAACCTATAAAAGAAGTAATTTCTTTCTTTTTTTTCGCTAGTGGTTCAAAGCGATCTTAACGAAGTCAATAGTAGCTAAGGACTGTTTTTTTTTTTTCGCTACCACCCCGTGCTTATCATGCTCGCGGGCATAAAATTGACCTTTTTCTAATGCTGTCTTGAATCCGCAATCCAGTGTCGAAAGTCCGTGTCTTCTTACTATATCAAATTTTCAATACTGACTGGATATTAAAACAGTAAGTTTATGGCAACATTAACGTGAACTACAGACTTTGAAATCCTAACCCTAAGTCGCCAGGACTACAGTGATAGAGCGAGCGATGAGGTTCGGCGGAACCTTAGCGGACCTGCGTTTGTGCAGTCAAAGAGAATGGAATGCTGATATCCTTTCAAAAGAAGACGCAGGTGACCGAACACCAAGTAGACATACATGTCAAAGACAATTATACGATTCTTCGGATAACAAAAAAAAAACCACTTCGCGGAATACAACCAAAAAAAACTACTCTTTTTCTCTTTGTCCCCGTTAAGTATCAGATTTGCCGAGAGTTTTTGCCGACCATTCTGAACACGACTGGTCACGTGTTGTGGCGGTCGTAAAGTTTTGAAGGATAGAGTGATCAAACAAGATTAAACATTGCTCCGCGGAGCATGAAGTTTTAAGAACGCCAGATTTATATCAGTATGAATGCCTCATATTAATAGTTTTCATTTCGCCGATTTTTGAAACGAAACTATTAAAGCAACTAATTTTGGTAACTCGTGACATACTGAAAAGGGGTCCATGCCGAGCTGGTTTGATGTGGCTACTATGGGCAGTATTCTAAGCAGCGACTCCTACTCCAAAGTGGAAAGAAAGAAACAAAGGTCTTAACGCTTTACTTCCTGTCCGCCTTGAAACACGCCACCGGGGCTTATTTAAAAATACATTAACACAATTTTATAATCCGGTGAAAAATTTATCAATTTATTTAACAAATACTTATGTCCAGAGGTGAGAAACTAAGCTCCTCGGTCGCCTTTTCTCTCGAAACACGGACGTTTATTTTTTACTGAAATGTTTAACAATTGCTAGAACGCGGGAAAGGTAAAACCACATGGCATTAATATTTCAGGAATGGTTCGGGACACTCAGGTCTTTTTCTCTAGGCAAGGAAAACAGAAAAAGACAATCTTAAAAGCCAGAATCGAACCCGGGTCATCTGGGTCATGAGCGAGTCTCATGACCACTATTCTACTAGGGGGCCGCTGGAAAACGATTTTTTAAGATATATATCGTGTTACCATTTCAAATATTAAGAGCTAGCCGAGTAGGCTGACCGGAGCATTCTGTAGGCTATCAGGAACGCTAGTTTGGCTAACCAGAGTGAACATTAAAAGTAGACTAACCAGGATGCTATAAATAGCTAACCATACTCGTTCCCAGTGCATTAATCGCTATTGTAAAAACCTGGATCCAATCCACTAGAGAGCGAGAGAAGCAACAACATCTTACTTACTGTTCTGTGATTTGGCATAATTAATACGAGTTTGATAAGCAGAGACTGACTAGAAAGGCTTCATGTGAGAGTTCTAAGGTGTGTCTACAACAAACGGGTGGCCCCTCATGGTGATGATGACTTCGGCTTAACTTTGTTTAATCGTCGCCTACAGGATATTGCCATATTAATTTTTAAAGCTGTAAACGGTATATTACCGAGATATATTAGTGACTTGTTTGTCGTACGCAATAATGTGAAGTGTATGAGAAGTACCAACAAGCTCAGCCCAAGCTCTCTCGGTGAATCACACAAGCAATGCAATATGGTATTGAATTATAAGGGTTTATATGGGATTTTCTACAAGATATCCATGGAGGTAGTTAAAAGTGAAAATTCTCAATAAAAATGGCTTACCTGATTCCATACGTGTGTTGTTTGCTCCTGGTGTGGTTATTTTACTGACTTAACTTGATTTAAGCGACTTTTTTGAATCCCGGTTTTCCCTTGCTAAAGGGAGGACAAAAGTCAAAAACCCCAAGCTAAAATGTACCCACGGCCACAAATCCACCGCAGAATTCAAGGGCAAAGGTTGATCTTTCATTTCAATTCTCTAGCCAGACAATGCCAGCCCTGCGAGCGACGCCAGGCGGCTCTCCGTGTCCCAACTGAAACAATTAAACGATGGAAGACATCCGCGTCCATTTCATCCACGACCGTTGACCTTGTGGTGTTGGCAAACCAAGACTCGCAGGGGTACTTTGTCAACCAAATTTCTTGTAACACCTGGGGTCCCCTCAGGTCGAATCTACAATGTACCATTGTCCCAAGCACCCAATCAAAACCCCGCAGAGTCGTGTTTACAAAAATTCAAAATATAGATCGCACAACAAAACGGAGCTCAGTTTGCCGGCGACATTTTCTTTCTCTTCGTATGCTCTGGACAAACTTTTGCTGGCTTCCATTACAGTTTCCTCACAATAGTCGTAATTCCACAATACTCAAAGAGAAACAAATTTAGTTTATCAGCTCGGGAATATTTTATACAATAAATCAAAGGTGCATAAACGTGAAAACTTACCATGACTTCCACTTCTCCTCATTTCGCCGTTGATCTAAGGTTTGCTTGGTTTTGAAGCCATTTTACAAAACCGTTCTGTACGATTTTTATTTTGAATTTTTGTACACACGACGCTGCGGGGTTTTGATAGGGTGCTTGAGATTCAGACCATGGTGCATTGCAGATGCGATCTGAGGGGACCCCGGGTGTCCTGTGGGGGGTGTTACAAGTAGTTTGGTTGACAAATTGCGGTCTAGAGCCCCTGCGAGTCTTGGTTTGCCAACACGACGAGGTTACCAAGCCGATATGGACGCGGATGTCTTCCATCGCTTTATCGTTTCACTAGGGACACAAAGAGCCACCTGGCGTCGCTCGTAGGGCTGTCAGTGTGTGGCTAGAGAATTGAAATGAAAGATCAACCTTTGCCCTTGAATTCTGCGGTGGATTTGTTTCAAGTTTCAAGTTCAAGTTTAAGTTTAAGTTTCAAGTTTATTAAGAGAAATAAAGAAAAATACAAAATCTGATGTACCACTGCTCGCAGTTAGCTATAGCTATTCGAGGCGAGCAGTGGCTTGACACTAAATAGAATAATTACAGTAACATTACAATTAACATTACAATTAAAATACTAAGTAGAGTTAATTATTATCGTACAATACATTAGAATAAGCTGAATACTGAATACAAAGTGAACAATTACAATACAATTACAATACTAAAAAGAATTAATTATTATCGCACAACACATTAAAATAAGCTGGATACTAAATACAAAGTGAAAAATTACAATTACAATACAATTACAATACTAAGTGAAATTAATTATTATCGTACAATACATTAGAATAAGGTAAATACAGAAAACAAAGATTCTCAGGAGAAATAAGGCAGATTACATGAGAAGCTGGAAGGACAATGCAGATAGAAAGCTAGTAGAATGAACTGAGTTTAGTTTTCAAGACATATTCAAATCCAATAGATCAATATACTCATTCACCTCCGAGAGTTTCTGAAGGAGCATATTGTGAATGTTGCGTTTAAATTTCACTTTAGGCATTTGACCGTGGGTACATTTTAGCCTTGGATTTTTGACTTCGTTCGGCAGGCTGTACCGACTGAAAAGTTTCGCCTTGTCCCCTCTTTATGAAGGGAAAACCGGAATTCAAAAAAGTCGCTTAAATCAAGTTAAATCGGTAAAATAACCACACCAGGAGCAAACAACACACGTATGGAATAAGGTAAGCCATTTTTATTGAGAATTTTCACTTTTAACTACCTCCATGGATATCTTGTAGAAAATCCCATATAAACCCTTATAATTCGATGCCATATTGTGTGTACCTGCCTTTTAGGCGCGAGTCTTACGCCTGCAGATCGAAAACTTCGATCTCACGCCGGCTCACGCTTACGGGCCAAATTCTTACACCTGACTGAAAAATGTGGCTGCAGCTTTGCTTGACACAATTTCCAAAAGTATGTAAACTCAAACGGATGTAAGAACCCAAACCCTAACTATGTGTAAATTAAACAAATCGAATGTGGTTTAGCATGGTCTGTACTCTTATCGACAACAAGTACGCGTCATCACAGTGGTCAAAATGTTGTGGACTCATTACGTAACACATTGACGTGTGCAGCCCTGTCTGTACTCTTATCGACAATGCAAAATTTGCCAATCAGATTGCGAGATTACAAGCAATTGTGGTAAAAAACATACTACCTTCTTGAAATAAAACTGAGCACTAGTTTAGCGATACACGTCCTGAGACGGGGACTGAAATGTCAGAGCTGTTTCCGCTTCCGCTATTGTATGCAAATTTGGTCAAAATAAATGCTTTTAAGTTGCTCGTAAAGCGGGAAACTGTGAAGTATAGCGATAATGTCATGATTGACTAATGTCTTCGGTCCGTGTGGCTAGCGCATTTTTAAATAACCTTGTCTTCGGAAGAATTCGGACGTCTTCAGAAGTTTTCAGACATCTTCGGGAATCTTTGGATATGTCAGAGTCGTCTTTGAAAATCCTGGCACACCCAGGATAAAATCTTACGCCTACAACTCAGAAAAAGTTGGCAGGTATATATTTTGTTGCTTGTGTGATTCACTAAGAGATCTTGGGCTGTCTGTGCTTTTATTGGTGCCAAAGTGTGGAATTCCTTACCAGGATGAACTACGTTCAATGACAATTCTCAAGGAATTTAGAAATGCTGTAAGAGAGCTACATCTGTAATGTACAGTTTCTTATGATTCAGTGTAATAATTTTAAGATTTAGGACTTTATTATTTATTTATTAAGGGCTTCCGGAATTATGCACCAATGCGAAATCGCATGATTCAGCTCTGAGTGCATAATTCCGAAAAAAAAAAAACGCATAATGTTGTGTTGGAAAATTTTTCATACCTTGAGAGATGCATGGAATATTTTTTCCCATAAATATGGTACATTTTCATAGCAAATCAGTGCTCCAAGCTCAAGCTTTTCAGAAGTCACCTTTTCATGACCTCTGTAAAGTCATGATAAATTTGGTCGCCAATCAAAGAAGGACACTTCGTGCCACTTTACATGGGGTTAGTACTGCTGACCAGAACAAGCCCACGTTGAAACGTTTCGACAATGTTAGTTTTTGTTTTCAACAGTTTTTCTTGTTGAACAGTCTTATTTACCGTTAAAGTGGTACTATGATCAAATTTTTACCCCTTGATATTTTAGGTGTACATGTATCACATAGAATTCCATGAAAGAATAAAAACGCCGTTTACCGTTTTCAAATACCTGCATTAGTTCCGGAGATATTTAAGTTTGAAAAATGTGTAAATTATGCAAATGAGACTGACTGATGACGTCATATACTCAACCCAATATCTTGGCCAATTTGCAACGCAAACCATTGAAACTTGGCAGGCTAATAGTTCTACAGGAAACACACCTACGACTATAAAAAGTTCTGTTCCCATGGTAACTTACTCTTTTCCAGTCCTCACCCACTTGATTTTGATATGTTAGTGATTTTCAGCTTGAAAAACACTTAACAGGGCCACAAACCCTAGCTAACATATCTATATGCCTGCTGGATCATGCATATGAGGCGCCCTTTGCAAATATGAAAATGGAGTGCTGAGGATGGCCAGAAATGCCTTTAATTTTGGGGAGGTCTGGAACCCAGTGTGTTGCCATGGTAACAAAACTTTTAAGCTTGTATTGTGGAGTACCTTCAGAAGAATCTTACTGCAAAGAATCAAACATTTCTGATACAAATTGGCTGAGATATCTTTTTTCATCATATATGAGCAAAATTATGTCGAGAATATGACGTCATCACTTGGCTAATTTGCAAATTTTAAAAACTCGAATATATCTGGAATGAAAAGAGATATTTGAAAAAAGTAAAATGCATTTTTCTTTTCATACAGACTACTTGTTTATGTTGTAAAATGGCTTCAATAGGAAAGATGCGATTTTCATCATAGTACCACTTTAAGAAAGACAAGCATACAAAAATTGTAATTAAATTCGTTTGGCTTAGTGATTATATTGGAAAAAACCCTGTTGATGAACAATCGGCGTTTTCTACTGCACCAGTCGCCAAATTGGCGACCTGCTCATAAAATTTAGTTGCCAAATTATTTTTTCACTCACCATGGTGACCAAAACAGTTGCAGCTTGGAGCACTGCAAATAGCCACCGCTTCGTTGCAAAAAGTGTTCAATTCTTCGCTAAAAAATATTGCACAATTCGTATAATTCGGGATTTTGGGCGCACAATTCGCCAAAAAATAGTGCATAATTTGCTGAAAAAAAACCCGCATAATCCCGGAAGCCCTGTTTATTGATGTAGTTAGAATGTTAGTCATTAAGTGATCTTTTTTTCATATCTTTATATTTTTCTCGGCATGTTAGCATGACTGTATTGCTAGGAGCCTAATCAGCCTCATCAACCCGAGTTGAAATAAAGTTGCTTACTTACTTACTACGAGGGTGGACTAAGGCGAGGAAGGGAAGGGAAGGAAGGGTTGTTAAAGAAATTCTTACAGGCTCTCTCGCCGTTCCTCGCCTTATTTCTCCTTTCTCTCACTCACCCTGGAAGAGGCTAATCCACAAGGCACTGTAAGCATACTTGAAACCATTTTATATTGCAGATAGAAACCTGAGCTGTTTATGAGCTCAGCTCAGTTTTATCATTCATTCCGTTGAATTCATCTTGCCTGTGCCACTGTTGAATTTTCCAACACCCACTTGTTGGCAGATAAATCAAGCCAAAGGGTACCAATCCATTACCCTTTTGAATGGCTGGCCTTACTTCGACTGATGTTCATCTCAGTAACTGGTTTCTATTCCTCAGAGTTTAAAATTGTTCACTAAAACACTTGTCTGATGAATAAGTGGCCTAACGCTGTAAGCGTGATTAGTTTTAACTTCCTATCTCGTTTGTTGTGGTATTCTCAGGTCTTGCATTCGCAATGTTGGCCTCCCTTCCCCCTGTTACTGGTCTTTACACTGCCATTGTTCCAGTCTTAGTTTACATGATCATGGGAACATCCAAACATCTGTCTGTAGGTAAGCTGAGATTCATGGAACGTAAATTCACTGTTTTTAAGCAATTACATGTAAGATTTTGCCTTAAGGAGGCTGGCAACAGTTTCCAGCACTTTTCTAACAGCTATACTTTGAAGGATGAATACTGCCACTGTTTAACAAGTGATCCTACAATAATGGTATCATACAAATTCCCAATCATTGGTTAACAAGTTGCAATCATCTATTTTACATAACAGGTTACCATAAAAACAATATGACCTGCTAAAACCACCCATAATTTTAGCTTTAAGCGCTTGTAACTAAAAAACAAGCTTGGTGACCCCTATTTTTTATTATCGAATTAAGATAAGCATGATACGATGCAAGTTTTTGCAAAGTTTAAAAAAATTTGGTGGAGTAGGTCCAGAGCCACCTTAAATTTTCAAAGTTTTAAGGTGGCTGTGAACCCACTCCCCAGAATTTTTTTAAACTTTGCAAATAGTTGCATCTTATCGTACTTATCCTAATTTGATAATAAAAAATATGGTCACCAAGCTCGTTTTTGAGTTATAAGCACTTAAATCTAATTTAAGTGTATTTTTAACAGGTCATGTTGTTGCTATGGTAATCTATTGTGCCACAGATTTGACAGCAACATGTTCACCAATGATTGGGCAGTGGTTTTGATACCATTATTTTCGCATCAACCGATTTAGAGTGCTTATAATGACCCATCCAAGTCTACGTCTTGGAAAGTGCTGGAAACTGTTTCGAGCCACCTTAAAAGGTAAACTGCAAAATGCTTATTCATTAGTTTGAACAAAACCTCTAGAATTACGTGAGGGTGGATCATTACTCGCCACAAAGGAAGGAATATCGAAAGCCTGCTGACTTTGAATATTATGTTTGAAACCTGCCAGCCAGTTGATAGACCACAAAAAAAATGTTGCTTTTTCAAATTTATGCGGGATTGTGGACCAGGCCTTAATACCAATGTCAAAAGCGTGCTGTTTTTTCCTGTGGGTTTCCCCATTCTTGTTCTCATTCCACCTTTTTTTACCGATGTATTATTCTTTCTATTATCATGTGACAGGCAGCTTCGCAGTGATTTGTTTGATGGTGGCGAGCGTCTGTGAGCGAGAAGTCGCGAAAATGTCATTCGAACCCAGTCCTACTCCTACTCCAGTGAATGGCTCGATGCTCAATTCTGTGCCAACCACTGCCTCAAGCGGCCTATGGTCACCAGTTGATGCAATGAAACTGAAAATTGCCATTTCCCTTTCATGTCTTATTGGCATTATTCAGGTAATTTGACCTCTTTATTTTTAGTGTCTTTTTTCGATGGCAGCTTAAGATAAAACGCATCACCTTCAGCACAGGCAGCCCAGACGTTGTTTGTGATTTACATACGTGACAGTATTGCGTTACGTTTTAAGCCATTTAAGAGAATGTATGAAAATGGTTTGAAAATCGCTCTAAATTCAACTTGTAGTAAAGGATTTAAATAAAAGAAACTTACCTTAGTCTGCGATTTAGAGCGATTTTCGAACCATTTTCATACATTCTCTTAAATGGCTTAAAACGTAACGCAATACTGTCACGTATGTAAATCACAAACAACGTCTGGGCCGCCTGTGCCTTCAGTAGCATCGACAGAGATATCTTTCATAGAATTGTTTTCACTGTCACAAATAAAGGGTCAATTAATACTACAAATGAAATTTACCTATCAGTTATAGCTGTGCTTAACCATGAAAACTAAAATGTCTTCTCTGGTTTTTATTCGTGGTTTCATACTTGCAATTTTTAGGACTAATTGAGGCTTGATTGTCTGTGGGTGAGTCTTCTCTGGAGAAGTACCATTTAGGGTGACATTGTTGACATTTCGACAACATGACTGGAAGTCATCATCAGTGTCATGTGATACACTCACCCGGATGATCGTGCTTTATTAAGTTACGCTATAACTAGTGAGACTGTAGTTATGCTATAACTAGTGAAACTATTTTATGTACTCTACTTTCATTAGCAGATTAGCAGAAACTCCACTTTCTACACTTTTTTTATGAAAGCTCATCATAAATTTGAGAAACAAATTGGGCTAGTTTGCACAATCTGGAATGAAAACCAGCTTGAAAAAATTCTTATCCAAAATGTTTTGTAGAGTTTTGAGAAACACATAGCTGGATTAAAACCATTTACAATTATTTTAATTCCAATTCGCATTTGTGTAACCCATCACTTCAACTTTAGCCATGCTCCATGGTCAGCGTTGTTTCCCCATTCGAACTTTTTTTTTACATACATACGTTTTATTTTTTTCTTTCAAATTAAAATTACAATTTTTAACATGCCCGCGGATAGCAACGCTAGTATAGGCGGGTCATGTTTACACATATTTTTGCGTGTTTCTTACTCTTTTACACAAGTTAAACACTGCAAAACTTTGTTGCTACACTGCTAGATCGCAATGGGAGCAGCTCGACTGGGATTTGTGGCCACTTTCATGTCAGATCCAATGATCAGCGGTTTCACCACAGGGTCAGCGGTGCTGGTTGTTATCAGTCAAATGCCCCATATCTTTGGACTCAAAGTTCCACAGTTCTCAAGACCACTTGCTGCACCTAAGGTAACAATTTTTACTAAGCGTTTTCTTTGGAAAGGGCCCTGGTAGATGAGCCCCACCCTAAATCCGTTTGTTACTCGCATTTTTGCTCGCAGACAGAGCTTTTATAATTTAAGGTCAACAATTTGTTAGTTTTGCAAGCTTTTAGACAGTATCTTTAGGAGGTTGGTCATGTCTCAAAGGCAGGAATCTTTAAAAAGACTCTGATAAGCAAGACTGATTAGCTAGCCTGGGTGATAATGAACCAGTGACTGCTCAAGTCATCCCTGAGTATTTTTTTGACACATGGAACTAATACAGTGACTTGATAGAACACAATAAAAATGTAATGATACTTACAAACCTGAGCTTGATACATAGAAAAGAAAAGAAAGGAAAAGAGGGCTCGTAATCACTCTAATGGAGTGCAAGTGCAGTGTTCGATTTTCCACTCAATTTTACTTTGCAGTTTGTTTATCTTAGGAATCTTCGAAAGTGTTTTGCATGCATATATGTATTGCTTTGTACATAGAGCAGGATGGTCCGTCTGCGTTATTGGTCCAGAGTATTCTTTAAGTCGAATGACTACGTTTGTTTGTTTCATCAGGCCGTGGTGTACATGCTTAAACACATAGCGTCTTCCAACGGCGGAGCCATCATTACTGGCTTGCTCTGTTTAGCGATTCTGATTGCACTAAAAAAAGTGAATGAACGATTCAAGAACAAACTTCCCGTGCCTATCCCTGCTGAGCTGCTGGTGGTAATGTTTGATTTGATTTTATTCTTTATCATGTAAAGGGAGCAGGCAGGAATCTAGGTGACGAGGATGGGCGCACTGGGAGGTGGGAAGGGGTTGGACCCCTCCCTACTGGGTTTTTTTAACAAGGGCATTTTTTCTGTAAACTGGGTGTCAGCCAGAGGATATTCCGAAATGCCGGATTTGTTTCCCTGTAGGACTTCTTCTTTTTTTCTGAGAGAGCAGCTAAATGACTCTCAGAATTTAAGTAACGTCCAAGCCAATACGACAAGGGTTTCTTGAGTTGAAGTGTTTCACTAAAATCCTCTTTAAATACATCATTCGAGGCTTCAGCCAAACCCTCTTTCCTAGGACCTTTGCTTTCACGTCCTAAAGGAAAGGAATAGTACTGGGAACGAGGTTGGCCACAAGTGTTGCAAGTGCAAATGCAAACTTGGACGGATTGACATGATTAATCTTCTAAATAGTGGTAGTGATGAGAGCGACTTCCAAGCCTAGCAGCTATCGAGCGAGTACCTCAGTCATAGTTGCAACAGCCCGGTTCTGAAGTCCCTCCATCCATCATTTCGGAGTCAGTGGTTTGAGTTGCTTGCGATGGAAAAAAAACCTAGTACATATATTCATTATCAGTCGAAAATTCAATAGAACGATATTGCGAGTTTATGACATCTTCGTCTCGAAATGGTTTTCTTTACCTCGTTCTGGGAGCGAACGTTTGAAGCCTGAATCTTGGTAAAACGGTTCGTTTTCCTTTATTTCCCCCCCTTATTTTGGGTAAAAAAAGAAGAAATGACTGAAGGGAAAATGGCCGCCATGGCAAGTAAATCAAGACCGGCCCCCACCCCCCCGCCTTAGCTCAAGGTCTGGATCCGCCACTGCAGTCAAATGAATGAAGGGGTTGTAAATTGACCACCGTACAGCTGACGTCAGGTTTAATCCCTGTACGGTTGTCATTATCAATTCCGTTGATAAACCAAATTTTCGTGTTTCAATCCCTCTAGCTAGCTCCTGAGATTAAATGGCTTAAAAGTTGATCTTGTATTAACGTTAGCCTTGTTTCCCTATTCCTAGGTTGTTGTAGGAACTGCAATTTCATACGGAGGAGCAATAAATAAAGAGTTTGGAGTAGCCATTTTAGGAAAAATACCGAAAGGGTAAGCTTCGAACATTTCGAGTGAAGGGAGCGGCGTCACCCATGATCTGAGGATTTCAAAAATTATGTTTTTTTAAAAGAAAGAAAAAACAATGATTACTGAACTGAGTTTCACTGACATCTCCGCTTTCATTTCCAGACTTCCTCCTCTAAGTGTGCCCTCCCTTTCCATGATGTCAAACATCTTCCCAGACGCCTTCGTGATCGCAGTGGTTATTTTTGCTACAAACATCTCGGTATCGGTGATGTTTGGAAAGAAGCGCGGTTACACAGTGGAGCCGAACCAGGTACGTTTGTATTATAAATCCTTAATTAAATTAATAATGGGCGGACTATGTGTCCTTAAGTGGAGGGGTAACTTGGGTACAAGCTAAATATAATCAGACTGAAAAGACCTGAAATGTTACTCCATTCATTGCAGCAAAGACCACCACTGATGGTCAAATTACGACAAGTTGGTGACTGTATACAAGCTCGCATACTAAACCAGAATCGATTTCTTTTTAGGAGCTGATCGCCTACGGAGCTGGGAACGTCGCGGGCTCATTTTTCTCCTGCTTTCCAATTTGCAACGCTTTGGCGAGAACTGCTGTGCAGGAAAACCTCGCCGCCACACAGGTAAATACACGCACTCTAACATCAAATGTTATTCTATAGAATTCAAATCGGCAATTCCTTGATTGAGGCCAAGATCAGGGTCCTCTTCCGGCCAGTCATAGGACACCCACCCAGAAACTAGCTATTTGAACAAAAGGTAGAAAGATTTAACCGATGCCATACGAAGCAAAACGCCTTTTTCCTACTAATGTCACACATATGTTAGTCTTCTCTCGATATTGGACTTCTAGTAAATAATTTTCTTACATCTTCGAGGGAATTTTGGGATGATTTGGACGGTAATTCTTTAAAAAAAATAGGGCATTTTAGACATGATTTAACCTCACGTAAAGCTGACCTCTGATTCTATTTGAACGTGAATGATTAAAGATCTGACACGCTTCTATTTTTTTGTCATTTTACTGTTCACAGCTGTGCAGTATTGTTGTTGTCATTCTTGTTATTCTGGTCCTGCTGTTTATCGCTCCACTTTTCTTCCATCTTCCCAAGGTAAAGTAAAAAAAAGAAGAAGAAAAAAATGATTTCCCTTTAGTTGGTATTGATTTCCGCAGTGCGTTCTGTTCTGTATTTGAATTTGCTCTTATACTTTAAACTAGTGGTCGATTAAACAAACTGCGAATTCGGACAGTAGCCACGCACCTCTTAGTAAGCTCTTTTTCCATTGGTTCTTATTAACGCGCAGCTCCACTGTTGGGGGGCTAGGGTCCATTATTTGGGTTGTTTGTTTTGTTGTCTTCTCAGCCAGTCCTGTGAGTTGTTACGAGAGGTGCGTGCCGGCGTGCCGGCGTGCCGGCTAAATTCGGAAGGCAGAAGGCGAACAAACGAAAACTGCTTTAAGAGTCTAACCTTACTTTCCATTTTTCACAATTCATTATTAACAGTGTTCTTCGTACCATTATAGGCCATCTTAGCCGCCGTCGTAATAGCTAATCTCGTTGGTCTTCTAAAACAATTTGCAAGATTGAGAGCTTTGTGGAAAATATACAAACCT
>OZ026596.1:105000-115000 GCA_964020085.1 Micromussa lordhowensis | reverse complement strand
AACTAGCACAGATAAGAGCAAATATTGGGAGTCTGTGTGGAGGGGAGAGTTTCCGCTGCCTTGTCGTCCTCCCCAGCTCCTCCGAACTACTGCTCTCATCTTAGTTTTCTGTGCGGTCAGACTGTCAAATGGTAGATACCCCAACCACGCAGGCTAATCCAGCATTGACGACAAGGATACGCGCTTGATATTTTCAGACCCCTTATATTAATATGATGTGCCATCTGCTTTTGAAAAGTTGTTCTCTTGTGCGCGTTTGCGTCTAAGGAAGCACAGATAAATTGTAACTGGAGTAACTGCTATAGTTAGCAGTTTATTCGGAGATTCGGTTTCCCAGCAATTTTTAAATTTTGGTGGCATCAAGGATCACTTCCAAAATAAGCTTAAAACCAAATGAAGCGGCTTCGTTTGACTGGTAGAACTGATAGCCTGTATCCAGCCCGGCTCAGTGTAATATCAACACCTACGAGTACCTGGAATGGATTTGTTCCTTATTTATTCCACTCATTCTTTGCCTTGATTCTTAACTTATCCAAGCATGATGGCGAAAAATAAATCTCCCGGCATACTTATTCAAGTTCCTGAACCACCCAAATCCTTATATTTTATTTCAGCTTATTAAAGACTATGAAAAACACGGAGTTCGCATTTACTTGGCTGGATGTTCATGTGAGTTTGTTTATAAAGTATCTGCGTACCGTAGAAAGTGCTTGAATAACTGGGCCCTGTAAATGGACAGCAGTCCTTGCTAGCTCATCAGCTTGGCAAAGCTTCAAGTTCTAAGCAAAGAACCGAACGCCTCGCAAAGCACTTCCCAATGAGTCTGCCACCATCATTTGTCAGAACTTGCCCCTAGACAATCATTAATAGCTGGGTATATCAGTTATTATTGAAAACTGGACCATTGGATAATGCAATTCGAGAGTTTTCATTGTCATTCATTGGCTTAGCCATCATGGGCTACGAGCCATTATACCATGCTCTACGAATATGGTAAACGTACGCGTGATTTTTTTGAGGCGTTTTTATTTTTTTTTAGTTTAGTTTGCTATATTCTTGGGGCGTTTTTAATAAAACAATTATTCCACTCGCCCTTGTTGGATATGAGATGATTATAGCCAACTCGGCGCTATGCACCTCGCTGGCTATCTACCATCTCATATCCAACGCGCGCTTGTGGAATAATGTTTAAAAACAGTGCTCGGCAATACAAACACAAAGAGGAAATCCTGAAGTCTCATTTACATGGGAAAACTGGAAATTCCAGTTGGAAAATCAAATGGTTCGCGCCATTCTATTTGAGAAGTTTCAGAAAATATGGACTGTGATTTGAGGTGATGCTATCTTACTGCCCTTTTAAGTCTCTCTAGCTGATTTGGCTATACTTTATAGTGATTCCCTCTCCCGCATCGTCGCATTTAATTGTTTAATGTTTATGCCTGAAATTTCCAACCGGATGGTTTTTGTAAATGGTAAGCACCCCAGAACTAAAATCTCCATAGGGCGTTAAAGTTAATGTCCATAGTAGAGTTGTTTAAAGCAATAAATGTTTCGTAGGAGCAGATTTCCCCACATGAAGTCTTAAATTACAAGTGAACCGTCTCTTATAACCAACCATGTATGAAAAGTGTCTGATTGGTTACTTTGCAGCCTACATTACCAAGATGCTTGTAAGCTCGACTGAAACAGCTGGTGCAAACAAAGTTGACAGTCACGTGATGTTTCCATCCATTCACGATGCTGTTGTATCGGCTGCACGATCACGTGTTTTGGCGGTATGTTTAATTTGAACATATCACTACTGCTTACGACTTTTAATTCGTCTATATTAAATTAGTTTTCGTGGTATGCAGTCTCTTATATTTTGGTTTCTTCTGTCCTTGTAGGCTTTGCCAGAAGATTTGGAGAAAGAAACACGTTAATAACATGTTTGTTTTGACCGCGTGCGCCTTGCTTCTATTCCGCCGAGCATCTCTTTATTATCCAGGGCCTTCTGAGGGAAAAAGGATTATTATCATTCTACAAAATAGGAAAGCAAACGTAAAAAATGTATATATATATATTTATACGTTATTTTGTTTTACTGCAAGATGCATTATTTGATATATGTTATGCTTGCTCAGCCGTGAATAGGCCTTTTGCAACAATTGGTCACGTGATCATTTATCGTAAAAACTTGTAAGTAGAGCTATATGGTTTCCAGAGATGGAAAGAGGGTATTCTAGTTTTCAGGTCAAGGTTGCACAACTTTTGTAAAGATTTGAATCACCCGAGGTGAGAATACCTTGCCATCTAAATCGATTTTCTTTAATCAATTCCTTCAAACGGAAATGGTTCCTATGTTACAGTGAGTAATAGAAAGAGCGTACGCAAATATCTTTTAGGAGAAATTTCAAGGTAATCAGTTGCAAGGGAGAGACTTTACGGCAACCTGAAAATTAGAAAATTTACAAGGATCTGTATGAAAAGCCACCACTAAAGCGTGACTGGATGGCAAGTGTTGTAATTTCTGCACAAACCCTTCTAATTCCTCTTCTTCGATTTCAAACAGCCATAGACATTCCCCCTTTTGAGATTTCCTAATTAATTTTTGTATGGTCTTCTTATTCCTCATAAAGCTGAAAATTCTCTCTCTTGGATGGATTGCGTTCGTATTTATGAGAAGTTGATCACGTGACTAACTGTTGCAAAAGATCTTTTCATATTGAATGCTTTAGAGCGAATGTTGAACTCTAGGTCATCATCATCATATCCTTTATTTAAACACGATAGGGTTTAAAGCTTAGAGCTTGTGGGGTCGTGATAAAAAAAGGTAAAAAAAGTTCTCGACAGAACTTTCGGGTGGAATTCGTTTTGGAAATGTTTATATTGAACAGTAGGGGTGTGTAGACTAAAATCAAGGTTTGCACTAACCCAGGATTAGCTCAATTATTTTTGAACAACTTAGACCAAGTGAAGTGTTCCAAGCTCATTAACGCCTGTCCGGATTAATTAAATTGCTACCGATAGAAGTCAATCAAAGTCAATTCAGGATTAGTATAAATCGGGCTCTGGCCCCGATCTCTCCTAAAACTGTTGTTATAGTATTGTGAGTAAGTAATTTTGTGTCTTGTGGCTTCGGCCTTGTTCATCGCAGCTTGTTCAGTTCAGGTTTCTAGCAAACTATTTATAATTTCAATATATGTGAAGAGTATCATCAACCCCGCTAGTTAAGGAGCTCAAGTTTCGAAACGACACGATGGCCTTCATATAAGGGTGGGAAAACGCCAAGAAGGCTCTTCAAAACAAATGTAATCGGCGGGTTAGCAGTGACATTGGGGCTTTTTCCGTGCCGGTTGTATGTTTCTTGGCTGCAAAAACTTTTCCTTTTAGCAAAGCGGACATGTGTCTCGATTGGCAATTCTCCTTTCAATCACACAACCGCGTTTTTTTCCCTCTGGGAAGTCGGGTCCAGTCCCTTTCACTCCGGATCTGCTTCTCTTATCGCCTCTGTCCCCTCCCTTCTTCCAATGCATATGATAGGCCGCGCTCCCCAATACCTTTCTACGGAGCGCAGAAGTAGTAAATATTGTATAATTATTCCTTCAGTCTTTGACACTTTCATATTACCAGATTAACCTTTTTACGGGCCAATTTTTCTTTTCAATAAAGGGTAAGTTTCTAAAGAAACCGTGGTGCTGCGTCGGCGGGGAGTATTACAAGATAATTTGGTGTTATCAACTGAGTTGATAATGTGAATTGGCCACCGTAAAGAGATTCGAAAGCTCACGTTTCGAGCGTTAGCCCTTCGACGGAGCGAGTCGAATTCGCTCCGACGAAGGGCTAACGCTCGGAACATCAGCTTTCGAATCTCTACGGTGGCCAATTCACATCATCAACTCAGTTGATAAAACCAATTTTTGTGTGGGGACTATTATGGGATATAAAATTATGACCTTAAATTTGTTCTTGACATGTTTATTTGGTTATCTAGTGTATTACGCGCGGGTTGAAAAACGACATTACTCCTGATCGCTGATATTCTTGGAAAGGTATGAATTCAACCAAACGAAGAAAAATCTTAGGAACGAGGTTGAGAAAAAAACTTCTGGCATGCATGCGGTGATCAGCGGTCGTAACAAGATTTTCTCCCTAAGTACTTCATGTATCCCTTCCAGATATTATAGTGTATCTAATACACTATAATAAGGATAAGTATACTATGCTACGTTCTAAATACACTATGACAAGGGATACACCAAGTGCTTACCTTTTTCTCAAGATTTTCTTCGTCGCTCACACAGGTCAACTTGGCAGCAAGTGTACTAAGAGACCACTAACGGCCAGTTAAGTTTTTCGGGAGTGTGGAATTTGAAAGTATTTATTTAAATTATATTCCAATTATTGTCTTTGACAACCTTTTTCTTGTGCATTTCTTTAACCATGTTTTGTGGTCTTGATTATATTTGGTTTGTTATGATTTAGGGTCTGTTATTCAGGGTTTCTAGTTATCATTTTGCTACATATTAAAGGTTACGTTGGAACCAAGTACTGCCTGTTTAATTTGTCTCGAGTATTATTTTTGGTACAAACGCGTGAGATCCCGGTCGTCTTCCCACGACCAATTGGTGTGTTCCCCTTAAGAAGGCATTAAGAATTAGACAGGATCACCCCGATAATCCAAATCCTGTTATCACTGACCCGGTAAATAATGAGTAAACTTTTCCAATTTGACTCCACATAATATTACCGTCTCAACATGCTACTAAGGTCGCAAGTTTCAGAACGTTTCCACGGTAATCTGTCTCAAAAAGCACGATGGGCAACAAGTTTGCGTCAGATATAACATTGGCAATAAAAATAAAAGTCAGGTAACACTGTTTGGGCGCTATTTGTGCTTTCCTGTCGAGAATAAACACTGTTTCTAAACTTTGTAATTCATGCACCAAACGGGCAAAACGAAAGCTTCGGTTGCGGGTTGTCACAAACACGTACCGTAATAGCCCAATCGGTGACGTGGACTTTGAGTAGAAGCAAGGGTGGAGGTGTCCTTGTTTTGAAACAAACCCCACTGCTTTTCTCATGCAAATGTCGACTAGTTAGTATAAAGGCCCGGCCAGACGTGTCCAACGAGGTGGCCAAACAAATGCAACATTTTGGATCCAACACTCGGTCTCAAGGGTTTGGGACCAAAATTCACCAAGAATCCTCAGAAAACAAACCCGCGCCGTATTTTCTTTGTTTGCCCAAAAAATGGTGCGAGACCGATATTAAAATCTTTCGACCTCCGCCTAAGACAGCCTTCTCCCTTTCACCGGGATTACGGTCTCAGTTACTGCTTTGCCCTTCTCTTCCTTTTTGAAGAGAAATCGTTTGTGTGAGATTTCTTCGTCAAGAATGTACACTTCGCTCGTTTGTGATACTGAGCTTGAACACTCACGGAGCAACGTGCGAAACAATACAGATACCCGCAAAGCCAGCTTAGTAGGCATGCGCGCGTTCAACATTTTGTTTAAGTCTCGTCCCCTCTTTGCATTTTAATTAAAATTACTTCAAATTTTCCGTCTTTAAAAAAACCATTACAAGCAAAGTAAGTAGTAGTGAATGTACTGTCTTTGCGTCGAGATCGAATGTAGGGCGTTTCAATTTAACACCGTTTTCGTTTAGTTTAGTTTCGTTTCGTTTTACTGTAAAAGTGTGCAACATCGTTTAGTTTTCTGTTGATATTGTTGAAAATATAGTTTATTCTCGTGAACAGTAATCTCCAACCTCGCTTCTACTCAAAGGCCAGGTCAGTGAAAACGCAACTGTAAAACGGAGTATTGACCGTCTATGCTAGTCTTATGCTCAGTTCTCTTTATATTTCTCTTTGGAGAGATACCGAACCTAGGACTGTCAGTATCCCTGTGGAACGGCATGAAGAGGTTCCTCAAGCTAAGAGCCAACTGCCCAGATCACAGTACTCCTCCAGACTCAAGAAGCCATGTTGTCTGTGTCTGATGCACATCACATCATCATCTATTTCTCCATGGCCATCAGCTTCGTATAGTTCTTCTTCATCATCCTCAAAGTCTTCATCAATGGCCACAAGAGGAGTCTCCTCTTCTCCCCAGCCACAAATCTTTCTCATCACGCTGCCCGCACGTGGGAAGAACGCGTGATGCATCCAGCAGCATTAGCAGCCAATCACGCGAGTTTTTAAACGGAGGCCAAGCTGCATCATCAATATCTTGGATCCTGGAAAGTACCAGCGCGTCTTCGAGTTCCACGCGTTCACTAGCCGCAGAACAAGCATGGCAGAGATCGGAAAAGTTGTTCTGAACTTCACTGCACAGAACCCGGTCCTTTGTGATGAAAACTTGATGCAAATGCTCGTATTCCAAAGAATCTTGATCCTCAAATTCGGATGGCTCCACCGTGTCGTCAGCTTGTTCGTAATCCTTCCGCCGTGCGTCTTTAGCGCGCACAAATTCCTCAGATGATGACTCTCACGACATCATGGTCTTCTTTAAGTCTTCTCCTTGTTGAGTCTGCAAACGATTCCTTCGGCTGCTCATAAACTGCAAATCCTCCACACGCTACCGATTAGTAAGGAAGTAGAAGAGGAACTAAAGAACGGGTTTATATTAGTTTCATGTCTACAAAGAAAACTTATAACAACACAAAAAGTATTCACTATTGTGCAAAACCTTTATTGAATGTATCAGTTTAATCTTAAGGTTTTCTCCATCTGAATCTGATTGTTTGTTAGCTAATCCCCTACAAATCGCCTCATCTAAAACTAGAAATGACTGCTTCTATATGAAAAAAATATTGCACAAATGTTGGATATCTATGAATGTATCAATTGAATACCCTAACCCTACATTAGGTACCATCTAATGACCTAATGTCTATTTTATACTAAATAACTAAGAGATACATGTAAATATTTAACCTTACACAAGTACATCTTGAAAATAAAGCATGCTGTACAAACCATCTGATCAAAATAAATCTGATTGTTTTTATATTTTAACCCAAACAAAAAGCACACTAACCAACACGTTTACAATCTATACCTTTCAAGGGCTTAACAAAAAACGAATACCAAGTAGTGTAAAAAACTAGACTGAGACATTTTTTTGTGGGTTGATGTATTCTTTAGACCAGTCATGGTCACTTAAAAGGTTATGGTTTCTCAAAGAATTATGTCACTCATGAATAAAATCCACATGAGGTCTGTTTTCAAACAAGTTGTCAACAACAGAAGAGTCAGCCATGGTTGTCACATCACCAATGTTCTTGTCATTCTTTGCAACCTGTCGCAGAACTCGGCGCATGATCTTGCCAGAACGTGTCTTTGGAAGCCCAGGTGAATTTTGAATGACATCAGGAGTTGCGAAAGGTCCAATTTTGGTACGAACTAAAATAAAGAGGTTGCAACAGAAATAACTTCAGTCTTATTGTAATCTGTGTAATCCGAGTGAATGCCTCATTTTGGAAATTAACGCCAGTGTTTATAAAAATTATCATTATAATTATAATCCTTACAGTTAAATAAATGCTGCTGTACAGAAAGCTGAAGAAAGATTGTTAGGCACGATGATATGGACTTAGCAAAATATTAAGTAAAAATTCCCATCAAGGCTTTTCATTACTTTCAATTCCCTTGAATAAGCACCCATCCTTGATTTAAGGCAATGTATCAAGACACTTGGTCATAATTAACAATTATTCACCGAAGTAGAGGTGAATAGTGGTGGATATTTACCGAGCCGCGAAGCGGCGAGGTAAATATCCACCACTTTCACCGACACTGAGGTGAATAATTGTTTTAGTATATACCACACAAGCTGAATAACTAGCAGCCCAAAGAGTAACTTCATTAGTTAAAATATAGCGACAAAAGCCACTTTGTTTTTCTTCGGCTGCTCGGAGGTGAATAGTACTTGGCTAATCACCTCCGAGCTAGCCAATCAGCGCGCGCGAAAAGTACTATTCACTTGTGTGGTATATACTAAGATAAGATAAGAACTTTATTAGAGTGTCGAAGTCGCTGGTGTACACTTATTGGGGACACCTAACTACAATCACGTATCTAATAATTAATAAACTAGTAATAACCACAGGTTAGGAAGTGCGGGCGAGGGCTATGCATGATTTGTTTCACTGAGGTTAACGAATTCATTGTAAAACAGTGGCGTTGTGTTCTTTTTCCATTTTGGGCATTTATATTTGCAGGGCAATAAAGGGTTGCATAGTGTGGGTGATTGTTTTCCCATAAACGAGACAAAGGGACCTAAGAGTGGTTTTACTGACGTTGTGAAACAGTAACACCAGTTTGATTATACACTAGTTCTATTTTGTGTTGGGTTTGACAAAATGACAACAACAGACACGGACAGGAAACGTTCCGATCACAAGTTCACACGCTCGATTTTGATTGGACGGCGCGCCAGCTATGCATGAGCTGCACGTGATTCTTCGAGGAAATAGACGTCGTCCACGTGATAAAATTGTGTTGTGTGCATTCCAATTTATGGACCGCGACCTGGACCGCCACTTCTGCATGAACTGCACGTGATTCTTGACATTCTTAGCTTCAAGAAGGCGAAATTTACATATTATTTGAGCCCTTCAACTACATTAAAGATCATTGACTATGGAAGGTGAAACAGCTATGCTTTGGTGAGAATTGTCTTCTGCTTGGTGTTGGTTTCTAGCGGTCAGAACGCCTGTGCTCAAATTACTGCTGCTTCGTGTTTGTCTCGCGTGGTCAAAGCGCCTGTGCTAAAATTACGTCCTTTCATTTCATTGGTTCTTAGTGTCCCTAGGGACAAATATTTGGAAGGACGACTTTTTTTGCTAAATTCGAATCACTGCAAGGCTATATAACTGCCGCGCATGCGTTTGAAACCAATGTTGAGATTAGGATTGCGGGCTCCGCTGGTCGCCCGCAACCCGCAATTAATAATTATACAACTTATTGAAACATGAAACAATCTAACATAATTTTGTTACCTTTTTGTTTCAGTTCTTTGATGAGCTGTTCATTAAATACCACTCCCTTGAGAAAAGGGAAATAAAAACAACTTATTAATTTACAATACAGTGCGATAAGCTAGTAGCTTTACATTCGGATTGATTGAACGAAGTAGAAGTGGCCATTCTCTTGGGCCCATGATGACTGAGTGCCAAACTGAATTCTGTCGATAGCATGGATGTACACCACTTAAAAATATCTCATTAATGATCATTAATTTGTAATGGTACATGTTATAATTTTGGCAATGGTCAGTAACTAAACAGTTTGAGGTGAACACGTTCATAAATATATCAGTTTGAATTATATGGCCGGAGATCCAAATGACGAGGCCTTGTATGCACATATGCGTACTTCTCATAATTACTGTTTTAATGCACTTAGTTTGCATTCAACAAAGGAAGCAATTTCACCAAAGGCTGAGACCGCTTGCATTTAGAGGCAAGAGAAGAATAATGCAGGCATATTTTCATCATTCGCTGAGAAAAATATGCCGCAGAAGGAAAATTGCGTGGGTGCTTGAAAGGCCGCCATTCTGGTTTACAACACGGTTTTAAACCAATACGCCGATAACATTTCCGTACCACGAGGCATACGTTTCAGTTTGTCTGCTGCAGTTTAGTTAGAATGATAATAGAACATGTCCTTGTGTTGTATTTCCGATGTGACAACCGGGCACAACCCTGTCAGATGAATAACTGCAAGTGACTCCTCACTGGGTTAAAGTAATTGCCAACTGGCTTAAGCTACTTGGTTTGGTGGCTTAAATTTACTGAGAATTACCTTGAAGTTTGCAGACTCAATTAACCTTAGAATAAAGGGGGATAGTTTCCAAGGAAATTGTGGTGCTGCGCCCGTGTGAGGTATTACAAAATAATTTTGTTTTATCAACTGAGTTGAAAATGTGAAGAGATTTGAAAGCTGACGTTTCGAGCATTAGCCCTTCGTCGGAGCGAATCGAGGAATTGTGGGTTGTGTGTGGTTTATATACACAAA
>OZ026596.1:87500-100000 GCA_964020085.1 Micromussa lordhowensis | reverse complement strand
ATGGTGAAAGTTCCTTTGAGTACTACATGTATAAAAAAACAGCAAAAAAGCTGCTATTTGTACATCATTTAATCTGCCCTACCTATAGAAACTCAAAGATCAAAATGAACAAAGATCACAGTATACAGCAAAGATGCCACAGCACCCTATAAACACAGCCACGCATTTGATAACAACCTACAGTACGCCTCAACAGATATTGTTATAGATGAAACTAAGTGCCCCCAGAATCACCAAGGAGACCCGGGCCAACACAAAATAATTATACCCCATTCATCTCAGATTGACTGACTTCAAAACCACCAAAATCTTCCACAGAAAAGGCCTCCCAGTACATGACACTCACAAAATCTGCACACTAGGACAAGCTCTCTTTCAACACACCTCAGAGCGCACATGCACCAGAACAAAGTGCCCCATCTCAAACACTATCCTGTGCCTGCGAAGAAACGCTATGTATCAAATCACATCCAATGGATGTAAAAAACTCTACATCGGAAGCACTACACTTAAACAACAACAATTTGTCTCTAAAAAAAACATCCTCATTTGGCAAAGGACAATTAAAAATCAAATCAAAGTAATTGTACACTGTAAGCCCAAAATTAATTCTGGGGAAGAATGTATCGAACACATAGACCTTTTATTTTAAATTAGACTGCTTAGATCTTTTGTTCTTGCTACTACTCATTAGCAATTTTCTATGTTATTGTGTGAACATTATCATTGCCGCATTTGGACAACTCATTGTCCTTATTACGTGTATATGTTGCAGGTCAGAATGAAATTCAGGTTAAAATGAAATTCCTTTGTCTATTTACCCTAACTATTCATGGATCATGGTTAGAAGACAAAGGAAATTGAGACTCAAACTAGGTTAATTTCATTTTAACCTGAATTTCATTTTGACCTGCAACATATATACAGTAGAACCTCGGTAACTTGAACTCTAAAGGGAAATGAAAAACCGTTCGAGTAATACAATACAATACAACATCTTTTATTTAAACACGGTATGTTTTAAAGCTAATATAGCTTATGGGGCCGTGTAAAAAATGTTAACAAAACAAGATAATTGAAATTAAATTTAAAATAATAAAAGGTTGAAATATGTACAATAAAAGGTGAAATATGTACAATAAAAGATATGAATAGAATCAATAAAAGATGAAATCACTGTCAATTTGGGGACGACCCATTTGCGGTGACTCTTCCTTAAAGTTCAAGTTTCTGAGGGCGTGAGACTTTTTTGCCCTTTTGGCATAGTCCCTGGCGCTGACAGCGGATGGCTCTAAAAGATTCCAAGCAATGGATCCTCTGTAAGAAATAGAGTTTTTCATATAATAAGTTTCAAAACGTTGTACGCTAACACGATGTTGATGACGGAGGTCATACTTAGACTCTTTCGTTTGGATTACATGTTCCAAGCATGATGGAGTTATGCGGTTGTATATATTATAAATTAAGGTGGCTATTCTGACCTTATAAGTGTCGAATAAAGAGTCCCAGTTAGCTGTTTTTCTTACATCCTCAGAGGGCATGTCGCGCGGGAGATTATATATAACTCTAGCGGCCCTACAATGTATAGATTCCAAAGAATTGAATTCATTTTTGTTTGTACAACACCCCCAAATTGGTAACGCGTATGTAACTGAGGGTAAAATGACTTTAAAATATAAATCTAAAAGCGAATTCCTGGGTAAAAAGTGGCTACGTTTGATCAAATTGAGCTTGTTAACGAACGCTCTCTTGAGCTCTGATATGTGTTTTGTCCACGTAAGCTTGTTATCGATGGTTACACCTAACAGCTTAGAGCTTGAGCACCATTTTATGAGATGCTGGTTAATTTTTAAACTGCCTAAGGGACTGATTAAACAGCAGGGGTTCAAGTTATTGGGGTCGATTGAATATCCAACTTGCCATGTTAATAATTATTCAGATAAGTGAACGGCCGGTTGCACTAATTAAATCAAATTGCTGTAGTGTTAGTTTTGAGTGTTTTACTGATTACATGACAAGAAAGGCTAATGGGATGACATCCGTGGTGAGTTACATGAACCAGAATTTGAGTTATCGGGGTAAATTTTGATCTAGGGTAACAAAATTTAGTTCAAGTTAGTGGGGAATTTGAGTTCTCCGAGTTCGAGTTAACCAAGTTAAAATCCAAGGGAAATGGGACTTACTGCGAGTTAGCGGGGGAATTTGAGTTATTCAAGTTTGAGTCACCAGGGTTCTACTGTATTCTAATTGTTAGTGTCAACTACATCGCTTTTTACATCACGCACCCTGGAATATTTCTTTACATTCCCTGACAATGCCGTAGACTGGCAAAAGAAAATAAAAAGATATACAGTAGCTCAAAGACCTCCATCAAATTGTCCATTTAATCACTAGCTACTGTATTAGGTATACTAGCATTTATGACATATTTTTAATCTGGAAATAGGACCATGAAGGGGAAGCAACAATATCAAAGAAGTGATAATATCAACCTGTAGAAAGAAAAGAGGGGCTGAATGAAAAGTTGCTGTGATCACATACTTTTGGACAACAGCTTTACCAAACTTCATCAGGGCTCTGATAGCTGTTGGAGCTGTGTAGAACTTTGCAACATCGTACTTGTCAACAACATCCCAGAAACGGCCAGAATCAGGGTAAAAAGGAGTACCCTCAAACTGCAGTTAAAAAAAATTGACACTCGCAGTGACTTTGTGTTGTGTTACAGAACTGCTATTAGTGGTGTGGCTGAGGCTAAACTTAACATGTAGCTACTACCTGGAGACCTGTCAACTCAAGGACACCCATTGACCAGTATTGGATGCATAATCTCACTGAACATACATGTATGGGGTAACTTGGAGCTTTAGAGTTTTTGGGAGACTGTCCCTCTGTCTGCCATCAGATACATGTACACAGGAAAATACTGTATGTGCATCAAAAATACTTTTGGACAATTTTCCAAGCAAGTTTCTGGATATGCATTTGCTGTAAAGTACTGGTCAGGATATAGAGTGTTTGAATGTTGGAAGATTTTAACAAGAGACTATGTTATCATCAGTCACTAACTGCTGTCTGGTCCAGTACAATGGTGAGGTGGATGCACTGCATCTGCATTGTTTGTTCTGCAACAACAGTTAACTCTAAAGTATTGAACAAAGTACTTAAATGTTGGGAGTTATTCAGAGATGGTCTGATAGTCCTCAATCATTAGTTGCTACCTTCTCCAAGTTAGCATTGCATGAGATGGAAAATTTACGTACCAGCACACTTGTTGCACCATTTGCTAATGGTCCATAAGTGATGTAACTGTGACCAGTAATCCAGCCGATATCTGCCGTACACCAGTACACCTCTCCTGGATGATAGTCAAATACATATCTAACAGGTATATAACATCAAAAGAAGTTAGTGGATATAACATGCCTATTATATGATATCAAATAATGCAGAAGTTAGTGGACATTATTATATGACTTGGGTTTGTAGCCAATCTAACGCGTGCTCTGATTGGCTAATACTAGGGAATTATTCTCCCGTAATGCCCACGGGCCGATTATGGCCTGCAAAAGCCAAGCAAAAAGCCATATAATAAACAACTTATTAACCTCGAACGTTCGGTCTTTACGGGAAAATCTCAAACCTCGGCCTCGCCGTATTGACCTCGCTATCACTCAGTCAATACGGCAAGGTCTCGGTCCGAGATTTTCCCGTAAAGACCTCACTCTCGGTTAATAAGTAGTTATTAATGACTGAAGATAGATAATAAGATGCAGAAACCACTACGAATAAATATTGATGGCACCAGGAGAGCTAACTCACTGACTAGAAAAAACTTTACAATCACCTTAACCTCATAAGAAGACTTATCTAAGAAAACATTCCATTCTAGGGCAAAAAGTATCAGTACAAATTCTTTCATTGACTTACTTGAAGGTAGCAGCAGTGTAAAGCATGTAGCCTCCTACTGTGTGAAGGACACCTTTTGGCTTGCCAGTTGATCCACTGATAAAGGAAATTTTTGTAACAGAGATAAGTTCATGCAATAAGATTACAACAATCTAGGAAGGCTATTAGTTAATTCAAAGCACACATATTATGTGGGAGGCGTGGTGGAGTCATGGTTAGTGCACTCATCTCCACATCGAGCGGTCTTGGTTCAAGCCTTGGCCAGCGACATTGTGTTGTGTTCTTAGGCAAGACACGTTACTCTCACAGTGCCTCTCTCCACCCAGGTATATAAATGAGTACCAGTGAACTTCATGCTGTGGGTAACCCTGTAATGGACTAGCATCCCATCCAGGGGGGAGTAGAAATACTCGTAGTTTATGCTACAGAAACTGGGATAAGCTTTGGCCTGGTGGGCCACTTGGCAGACTTTACCTTTCATTACAATAATTTCAACAATTATGGAGACTGCTTTAAAAATGAAAAAAATCCAAAATTCCATTTTGGCCTTTAATTGTAGAGTTGTTTATCCCCATAAAGAAGTCATTAAGTCTTAAATAAGTTGACACATTTTGTTCCTAAAGGTCATGCACAACAATTATCTTGTAACCTGAGCTTGACTGATTCAACTGGAAGGCTACATGGCCCAGGATATTGTAATTAGTACCCAGCAAGAGTTGCAGACTATCTTCATAATAACCTACAATGGTTATTGAGAAAGATGACAAGAAACTTAGGGTCACCACAGGCTACTGTCAATGTAAGACATGCTTCATCAAGTTATATTTTTAGTGGCCATGAAAGCCGCTAAACATTATATACTAAATAATAATTTACAGTTTTTTTTCATCATATCAACACAATTATGTAGCCCTGCTGGTCCACAGAAAAATGTACATAACATCTGTACATGGCTGTATTGATGCGAGGCAGCCCCACACATCAAATTCACTAGCAAGTGCATAGTTGAACTTCCCCCAAATGCATTTTAATAGCTTTCTGGCTAGAATCGCACAAGCAACAACAAAATACTTATTGTCTGTAATTTGTCAATAAAACATGACCTGAGATCATATATTTTCATCTACATGTAGTCTGCTATTAGATAATCAGAATTATTATGTTCCCAGCCAGTACATAACTGAATACCTTGTGTAGAGCATGAACAATGGATCCTCGGCATCTGTCCAACATGGCTCACACTTGTCACTTGCGCATGATATAAGTTCGTGCCACCAACAGTCAACAGCATTGTTAACATTTGTCTGCCAATATAGTGTAGCCGACAAGTGTTTAAAATAGAATGTGAGATCTCTTAGATATAGATAGATAGAAACTATGATAGAAACTTAATTATTACATTATTACAAATATTACAATTATGACATTATTACAATTATTACAGTGTCAGTGCCTTGTAGCCTGGGAAAATCCCATACTAATTTGGGGACACAAAATAAATATAGGAAAAAAAGAAATAATTTACAAAAAACATTCACAGTAAAACTATTAAAAATGTCTAATAATAATATAAAATCTAATACTGAGCAAAAATGCCCTAAAAAGTGATGCTAGTGGAAAGAAGGCCATGCTGTCATGGTACAAAGATTGGAGCTAATTTGGCTCATATCCAGGCTGGAAATGTCCAAAAGGTCCAAAATGTGTTTTTGCCAAAAAGCTCCAGCTGTCAAGGCGTTAAATTAATGTACCTTTTAAAAGATAGAGTATATATACATGTAATACCCTCCTATTTTGGTGCAAAATTGTGCTAGCCTTGGATATTTGCCTGCAGACATAATCTGTGAGTTTTGAGGAAGAGATAATATCCAAAGAAAAATATCTTCAGGAGATAAAAAAAACTCCTAAGCTCCTAAGTATTATTTAATTAAATACAATTTAAAAATTCTAAAATAAAGGCTAAGATCTATAAGTATAGTAATCAAAGTCCATAAATTTGTAGGAAATAAAAATTATGAATAATAATGCTCAATTAGCAAACTTTTAAAATTACTGAAAGACGGGGCAGTTTTAATATGAGTGGGTAAAGAATTAAATATATAGAGGATATTACATGGCAGCGTGGAGATATGAAATTTATCTTCGAGTGTTGAAAAATATTTCACGAGTGAGCGCAGCGAACGAGTGAAATATTTTTCAACATGAGAAGATAAATTTCGTATCTCCAAGCGACCATGTAATTTTCTTTTTATTATATAAAATAAGACGATTTTCCGAAGATTTCCGACCATTTTCCGAAGATTTCCGAAGGTTTTCCAAAGTTGGCCAGAATGCTGGACGAACGTTTCCGAACATTTTCCGAAGATTTCCGGACATTTTCCGAAGATTGCCGAAGACGACCGAAGAAGATCCGAAGATGTTTCGATCATACACCAACAAATTTAAGTTTAGTTAAAGGGTCAAAACATCATTCTTCAGAAATGGATATCTTCACATGTGAAGATATCATATCTTCACATGTGAGGATATCATATCGTTTTTATCAATTTGTTACCACTCGCTATACCACTGACTTTTATATAATAAAAATATACATGTAAATATAAATATAGTGAGATTTACTTGATAATATTCCTTTATGAATGCACTGAATTTAAATTTTGTACTGATTGCAAATTTGGAAACAGAAAGTTATGGAATATAGAATTACCTGTACTGGAGGGCAAGGCTTCTTGGCAACTGGTGATGTTCCTGGACTATTTGTGGAGCCACCACCCACGTGCTGAACAACAATACAAGTTTCTACAGTAAATCCTCTGCAAGACACAATAGTATTTGGTTAAATACAAGAAACTTACACTTTGCTTGATTAACTCCATAAACCTTTGACCAGCTAAAAATGTTTTTATATTATCTGTGTTTTCACAGGTAGAACCTCGTATCTTTAATTCAGTAAATTTTCTCTCTTGTAGTAATTATGGGGTTAAATAAAGTATTGTATTGTATTATAAGTCAACAGGTTTTGGGCTTTGTCACTGCAGTTACTAAGCAATGTAATACACCCCTATTACGCAGGTTGTCATGATAATTTAAGGCTATACCATTGTTTTTTCTTGCATTTGATAAAAAAAGATCAGACTAGTTTTCATGTTTGAACAAAGATCTACATGTGACACTGTTGTCTCAAATGAATTTTGCATGGAAAATCTAGTAAGTCAATTGTCGGACAAGTTTGAAGAATAAACAAGATAATTTAAGCCATGGGAACAACACCTTCAAAAAACAATTTTTTGTTACAAATGAATAATTTGCAAAGACCAATCAGACCAGATATCTCCAGCTGGTTGATTAAGACTGGTAACTAATACTCACTGATCTTTGCATTTTCCTATTGCTTCATCAGAAATTGCCTTCAGGTCAATAAGCTTGGTTCCTCTGTATGAACCATCTGAAAAGCATTTTTTACAATAAACAGTTATTATTGTGTATTATCAAAAATATTTGAGAATAATACAATTTACTGTACATGTGATTTCATTCACAATCAAGTATTTATGAAATTAATTATCATCAAAAGTATACTATCAAAGTCCACCTAACCTCCAAATTTTTTTTGTTAAAATAATAGAGCTTACTTTGTGGAGTAATTTGCCACAAAAATTTTTTTATTTGGTTAAATCCTTGAATTTCTATGCCCCATTGAAACCGAGTTTCGATTGGTTCATGACCGCGCATGGGGTATCTGCATGGGGAGAGTTAAAGCTGTGATGTCAAATCCAGAACAAATGCTTCGGCTGTCCTGGTTAGATCTTTTACTTTGTATAGTGTACATGTAGAAGCCTTTTTGCAGCACAAGTCAACTGAATTCTGTTTTTACTAACAATGTCTTCTACTTCGTCAAATTCTGAAATGAGTTTTGACCCAGAAGGCTCTGAAATTTATTATATTGCTGAAGCAGAAACCAAAGAGAATGATGAATCACGTTTATGAACATTGCAAACTTCAAGTGATAACGATCAAGATGAGTTATTTGCTGACGACCCTTTCACCAACAAAGAATGGACAGCCAAATACCAGGAGGTAGATGCTGACAAAGTACTCAAACGAGCTCTGGCGGACAGACTCGAAGGCAATGATATGTAGAAGTCAAAGAGTGATACAGCAAGATTACTGTACATAGCGCATGGCGCTGTTTACTATTTTCGCCCCTTCTTCAATCTTGCATTAATATACTGTTGTAATAACAGTCGTGACTGTTCACTTTCTCAAATTATTTTAAGGTATCAGTGTACCCCAAATTTGATCATTTTTCCAAAAAATTTTTTTTCGCTTTTTCAGATAGATCGTATTGCAATCTTTCATTGAAAAAAAATTCTATGAAAAAAGATTGACCCTAAGCAAAGTTATTAACAGAAAACGTTTCTTCCCATTAATTATCTCTAATTGATAGCTGTCAACACGTTGTCACGAGAAGTAAACTTGCATCACGTGACAGACACTATGTTCGCGAGTTTCACACGTTTGTGTTTGTATTTCTAAAATTGGTCGTCGATGTGCTGCTTCGAGTGTTTTGCTTTTGTATATTTTAGATTGAAAAGTTTATCCATGTCGTCGAAGAAAAAACGAAGTCCGTGTCCTTTTGCAAGCGCGAAGAAACCTTCAAAGAGGAAAAAGGTTTCAAAATCATTCGATAAGGATTTCTCTAATCATGAGTTGTTTGGCGCTTTCGCCGTTCGAAGTTGTAACTTCTTGATCTGCATGCGTACGTGTCCGTTCGTTTCCTGTCCCTTGTTTATGAGAACGCTTTTTACTTGTCTTCGGCATCATTCAACCTGTTTCGTTAGATGGATGGTGAATCTGCATTAGCATGGAAAACGAAAAATTGAACGAAAATTATTTCCTTACTAACCTTATACGCGAGCAGCGGAATAGGATATTTCCCGCCAGGAGCAACATTTGAGCCCGCTTTGTTATTGATATGAGCTCTATTGTTATAGTAAACTGAGCCTTTACTTGGTCTATCAACAGGTAATTAACTTTCACACGTTTTGTGTAATTATCTCATTACACCGGAAGAACGCCAAAAAGTATATTTTTCTTCATATCTCGAAACGAGAATGTTAGCAAGTGAGGCGCACATTATGAGTTCGTTTCCGGCGAGTTTTCAACGTTTTTCGCTGAAATTTGGAGAGAACGTTGCCCGATAATCAGGCAAAAAAACGGTGTCGGGGAATTTTCATTTTTGGCTTCTTTCAAAAGTTGTGACCTTTTAGTGAAGAGAATGCATGTTTTATCAACTCTCAAAGTTTAACTGCGTGTCAGAAACAAACCAGACAAGTAATCAAAATTTCCCGACACCGTTTTTTAGAGAAAGGTGTCAAGAAGACATAGCGATGTTGATCGTGTTCTCCCGATCAAATCTGACCGGAAACGAACTTGATTAGTGAACCTCTGTACTTTGGGAAATAGTGCGCTATATTCGGAAAACCGTACATTTTTTAATGTCCATGAATATACCTTCGTAATCTACAATTATTAAGCTCTCAGAAAATATATACTTTATTGGGGTTTGCGTCAAACGTCCGACTGTAAAGCGGGGCCAAAGAATGATGGTCATTTGGGGTACACTGATACCTTAACTTTATGCCTTCAATGTACAAATGTAGATCAAAATGATTATCCCATGACACAGTGTTTGTGGAAGTGTGGAAATTGTAGCCTTGCTTCCCTTCAAAACATCAGCTCCAGGGAATGTTGTTGTTATAGTGAGAGAAGGTTGTTAAGACTCAAAGAAGAGTGATCTTGTTCTTGAAGATATTGGTACTGATGTTAGACATGGAGTCATCAAGCTCAATACCTCCTGTAAGTTTGTTGTCCTCCCAAAATCCACCTGACTACCATTTTTTAAACTACTTTCCCAGCCTTCTACATAAAAACAAGGAAAAATGCGAACAGAATCATCATGTTCTCGATTTGACATCACATCCGGTCCTCCACCCATACCCCTTAAACTTGGTCGTGAACCAAAATGGAGGCATTTTGATGTACTTTGATGAGCCATAGAAAATCAAAGATTTAACCATATCGAAAAATGTTTGCGGCTACTTACTCCAAAAAGTAAGCTTCATTATTTTAGTGAAAAAAAAATTGGGCATTAGGTGCACTTAAACATAAATTAAACATTCAAAAAAAATTAAAGGCTAATTTAACTGAGCAGGCCTTAAGAGGTTAATGGAAATCGCTAAATAATTCACTTACCGGCAGTGACAAGCACTTTACAAGTTGAATCAAGTATACGCTCAGCCAATGATTCGGCAGAGAATCCTCCAAACTATGAAAAACATGAAAACAATAACAGATAAACAAGCAAATGGTTGATAAATGAATTAATAAATACATGCAAATAACACTTAACACACTAAAGTAAAATACAGTAGAAACCTCGCTACAATAGCCACCCCAGCGACAGAGTTAACTGGTCATTGTGAAAAGGTGGCCATTGTTGTGAGGTCAAAATACAGCAAATCTCTCAACTGTGACAAAAATATGTCCCCTGTAGAGAGGTAACCCTTATAGTGAGGTGGCCATTAGTGGAGGCTCAAATGTTAAAAAAGCTTGAGGAAGCTTAATCTTCTTCAAAATTAACGAATGTTGACGATAATGATGATGACGATGACGCTGATGGTGATGATATCTTTTATTTAAAAACAAAACAATTTAGGCCATTGACTTGCAAAGTCATGTAAAAATTAAATTTATAAAAAAAATCAGTATAGCCATCTACATGCAAGTCTAAAAAATCTTCATGTACTTAGATACAAAGTTAACACAAAATATGTTTATAATAACTAGACAACAGCGTAGCACATTTATTATTAGCAACGTTAACTCAAGTAAAAATGTATAATTTGTAATCATTATACATGTCTGTATGTCACTTTTTGTATCAGTGGACTTACCACAATCGAATGAACAGCTCCAATTCTTGCACAAGCCAACATGGCAACAACCAACTCAAATATCATTGGCATATAAATTGCTACCCTGTCACCTTTCTTGATGCCTGATGTTTATTATACAAAATACAATGCATATAGTCATTCTAATTTCTTAACTTAAAGTTAAACAGTAACAATAACAAATAAAATAATGTATATTGACTTGTTTGAATCATGATCACATGATTTTTATCACAGTACAACTAGCAACATGATAAGGTGATGAGATAAAATAAAAAATTAATTGGTTATTGACCAAGCAAGAGGTCTAGATGGCTAGATATTGGCCCACCCAGGTAGCCAATCACACTGCAAGATTTGATTTATCTTATAATTGGCTTTATCAACTGAGTTGACAAAGTCCACCATAAAGAGACTCTAAAGCTGACATTTCGTTAGCCCTTCGTCAGAGCGAATCAAGGAACTGTGGGTTGTGTGTGGTTTATATACAGAAAGATGGAGCTACACTATTGGTTGGTACATGGTAACGTTGCCTAGTTGTCTCCCTGTTTCGCAAATGAACACCTTTTCCGAGAATACATTTGTGACGTAGAAAAAGATGATAAAAACACATCTAGACCGGTTGTGAGACACTTTAAACTCCCCAATCATTCTAAGAAACATATGGCAATCTGTGGCCTTTCCCTACATCAAGGAAGCATGGAAAGCTGGAAAACTCTAGAACAGAAATTTATTTTTCAAATTGGTACTCTTAATCCTCATGGTATCAATGAACACTTTTCATTCAACTAATTTATTCTGTTGTTTTTCACATTATCAACTCAGTTGGTAAAACCAATTATCTTATAAAAATACTCCCCTCCCCACCTCAGTTTCTTTCTAAACTTACCCCCTTTATTCATTTGATTTATCTTGCCTACTTGCTAACCACATAAATATACAAAATAAAATACATTATAACTGATGATACATTTTCAGCATCAGTCATTGGTCAGCAGTGAGCAGATCTCACAGAAAATGCCATTAGATGAGTGAGGCTCTTGTGAAACAGCCTGTACACATTAATCTATAATGAGCCAATCAGAGCCTTGATTATAACCCAATATTGATCAATAACATTTTTTCTTTCTTTTTCCATTTCACTGATTTGGTAACCATGTTGGCGAGTGCTATTTAGTGTCAAGAGACAAAACACTGTTCTCACCCTTGTCTTTCAACACATTAGCAAACTTGCATACTTCTAGAAGAAGTTCTTTGTATGTAATCTTCTTACTATCTCCAGGAACATTTCCTTCCCTACATTGAGCAAGGACAGGTTAAAAAATGATAAATATCAGACATGATCAAGTTATATCCCAGGGGGACTCTAACGTGAAAGAGAGCAGGGAGCAGGGATGGCACGAGAATGGTGCAGTGGTACATGTACAGTAAGAGTGCTTGCCTCCCACCAATGTAGCCCAGGTTCAATTCTGGCCTGGGACCTGGCACCTTATGTGGGTCTGAGTTTGTTGTTGGTTGACCTTGGTTGTTACTCAGAGGGTTTTTCTCCAGGTACTTCCTCCCTTCACAAAAACCAACATCTACAAATTCCAATTTGATCAGGATAGAGGATGCGCATGAAAACCAGCTCTGGTTGAT